>KZ451936.1:551031-601470 GCA_002786265.1 Apostasia shenzhenica | reverse complement strand
GAAATCTAACTGGCGTCGAGAGATTCCATATTGGAACAAGCTATCGTGAACAAGTTGTAGCACCTCCATAGAGTCTCCTTCCAACCAAACCCCACATGTCTTAGGCACATCGTCTGAGATGGCTCTAGGCACATTTAAATATCATATTTTGAATGATAATTCTATAAGTTTTTAAAAGATTATTTAAAGATATCATCAAACTAAATAATTATTTTTTAAAAGTTTATGTTGTGCATGTGAATATCATCTATCTGATCAATTACTTCTCATGCTTTAGAACTTAGAATTTAAACAAATTTTAATTAGAATAATCTACTTGTCTTGTACTAAAAAATTGTGCTAATTTGAATTAGATTATATCATCTTTTGTACTGATCAGTAGAAAATCAACTGCATTGCATGAACTTTAAATTGTGCAAAATTAACAAACCCACTTTATTGATTCTTTAGATTGTATGCTTTGGTAACTACAAAGTATTGCTTCCTTTTAAGAGATATAATATGTAGTATTATACTCATAAAATCATAGATATAGGTGATAATATTATGGAGTGAAGGAGAAGATGTCGTAAGATCGGTGTTTGATGCATGATACGCCCCTCCAAAGATAATCTTATCGATGAAATTAATACTGAAAAGCATATATATATATAGAAGCGCTCTTTCTAAGATCTTGTACTAATTATTTAAAAATAGATTAACGTTGTGTAGGAATTTTGTGGGTTATCTAGAAATGATGGATATTGCAAGCAAGATAAATAGCTGGAATATCTAAAAAATAAAAACGATAGTTTTATTTAGTGACTCACCCAAGTGTTATAGGGGGTTCATCTAAGAGTCTCTACTATTCATTCAATAGTAGATTTCTATATACTTTTAATGGATCACTGGCTTCACTCCAACAGTATCATAGTAATATCACATAGTTTTCATCACTTATTCTTCCTTTTTACAGTATATTATATAGTCTTTACACAAGTTATCCACAGAGATTCATTGCTTGTGAGATTCCCCTGACGCTCTTTGTGTGGATCTCTCCTCACAACATCTTACTTTCTTCAGACATAATTCCCTTCTCGTAAGCTTGATGTCAAACTTCTTATAAGGCAGAATATTATGTTGATCGTCAGTTGACTCGATTTAATTTCAAACAAATCGATAAAAAGTAAGTGAAATGTCAACTTGTTAACCAAATTTCTGGTTTGGATCAGCCAGCCCTACTAGAATCTAAGTTGATGGAAGTCTGAGCTAACCTAATTTAATCCTCCCCTCTTCTCTAATGATGCTAAACAGCTAAAAAATAGCTCAAAATAAGTTCATTATAATTCATAACTGATGATGATGTGATCCAAACTCAAACTACAAGCATTCCTTTTTTGGATGATAAATGAACCTTGATGAACATTTCAGTTTGTCAGTTCTAATTTTATTTTACAATTTTTTGTCAATTATGATATATATATATATATATACAATTCTAATTGGATAATCTCAAAAAAATAAAGGGAATATCGAGCAAATTTTGTGTATTATCCCGTTTTCTCATTTAGTATTGTGTACTTTAACCTAATGGTTCTCGCGATTTTAAAATATATTTACAGGGTAAAATGTGTTTTCACATATATTTAGTATTTTTTTTTCGTGCTTTGCCAATATAAATTTTGTTTCAGCATGTCACGTCCCCGATATTCTTCTTTTTGATTTGCTCGGTCTCACGATTTTAAGGCTCATATCCTTCTCAAGGACCTATTTAAATGTTTCACCAAAATGTTAAGACCTAATTGAAAGATTCTAATTAGCTTCGATCATTTTGCAAGCTACCTCAAATTGTGGGGTTAAGTATATCCAGGAAAATATTGAAATGACTTCAATGAAAGATAAGTTTAGAAAGAATCGACTTAAATAATTTGAATATATAAATTATATGCAAGTAGAAGCTCAAGTAACTAAAATTAGATCATTGAATCTTGCACATATTTAAAAAAAAATTAGAAAATATATGATAAAAATTTATAAGAAATGATCTTATATATCTAAAATTAAATGAGAATTTATTATTTAATAGATAAAGAAAAAATAAAAATTTATATAACTGCCTCATCTAATTATGAATAAAAAATATAATAATCAAAATAAATGTGTAGTAGAAATCATAGTTGAGTTGAAGGGGAATGAGTAAAATATTAAAATTGCATTTGATTTCAATATAATTAGATTGACCAATGACAGCCTTATGATTAAATTTATTATTTTAATATTATTCATCCAAAATTAAACTTAATATATTTTACTGTATATATTTTTATTAGAATATACTGGGTCAGAACCAAAATATATGAGGATCATCGAGGTGATAATTATATGATTAAATTAAAATTATTTGAAAAAACAAAATATTTTATTTAAATACTCACAAAATTAACAGTAATATTAAAATAATATTCATGTATAATTTTGTGTAATTTTTTATATTTTTATGTAAATATTTCATTTATTTTTAAGTAATTATATATATATATATATATTTATTTATTTTTAAAAACGATACATGTCACACAATAAAAACATTTTAACATACTATTTTAATGATAATTAAGCCGTGTGATTGGGGGTGTTAAAAATATCCGAAACTTGAAATTCGCTCGGAACTCGTTCGATTTTTGAATCGACTCGAAATCGGTTCGAAAACTTTGAATCGAATCATGAGCTAAGGATTTTGGCTCGAAGTTCATTTCGAGCAAATTTCGAGTTGGCCCTAGCTCGCTCGAAATATGATTCGATTTGGCTCGAAATTATATATATAGCATAAATAATATTAATATATTATCTAAATATATACATAAATAAATTGTTACTTTATATAATTTAGTTAATGGTTTAGTGGTAGAGTAGAGGAGATTTTAAGGTTTATTTTTGTCAAGTTCTAGGGATCAAATCCTCTTAAATATAACATTTCAATATTTTTTTTACAATTCCAAGCTGATTCGAATCATGATTCGAGCAAGCTCGAAATCGAGTCATTTCGAGCCGAGCCAGCTCGAATCATATCCCATTTAGATTTCGGACCGATTTCGAGCTGAGCCGAGCTCGAAATTTTTGATTTCGAGTTGAGTTTGACTCGCTCGAATCGGCCCGATAACAACCCTACGTGTGATTTATCAATGAGAATTTTTTAAATGCTTGAGATATAACTGATTAAACTTAATCAATTTGCTATAATGCCCTAATTGCATATAATAATAATAATAATAATAATAATAATAATAATATAAGAAGAATAAGAAGTAGCACTTTGTCAATGTGAGAAAAATGGTGTTTGTGACTATATATTTAAAATAATTAGATTCTATTTGCTTATCTAATTTAAAATTAATTTAATTAATTTTAAATTAATATATTGCATCGTTTATAAAATTTAATATTAAAAAATAACTATATTTTATTATATATATATATATATAATTTAAAATAAAAAAATAAATTTTATTTCACTATTATTCACAATATTAAATTAAATAAATAGGCTTTTAGTAATAAAATAAATTATAGATTAAATATTAAACAAGTAAAATAATTTTCTTTACAATGATATAAGTCTTATTATATTATTTTTTTCTGGGTAAAAAATGCTAAGCAGACTAAGCAGTGTACCTATAGGCTTGTTTCGTTCAAATTTTTATTCTGAATAAAAGAAGAAATATTTTATTTTAAATTTTAATAAAAAAATTATTTTAATATTTAAAAATTAGTAAAATATAGGAATAATTACCTATATGTCACACAATTTAGTTTTATTTATGCCTTACTCATTCATTCTTAATTAATTACGCTATGCACACTCAAAATATTATAAAATCTTATATACACACATTTGAGTTAAAACTTAATTAAAATCTATTTGAAAAAAAATATTCTGTTAGTAAATCATTAAAATTATATTTTACTATTAATAGTACATATTTTTCTTTTCCTCAATACTACACTAAAATGTTGATTTGTCCTAAAATCAATTCACGTCGCGGATGTCTCCTTCCTTTGCCGCCATTTAAATATTAAGGTTTTAGGATTTTCACTCAGAATATATTTAAATATATGTAAAATAATATGATGAACGACTCAAATTTTTTGTAATCTAACTATAGTTAGGTTATTGAAAAATTATGATTACTCATTATAATAAAAATAAATTAAAATATGTATATGTAAGATTTTATAATGTTTTAAGTGTGGGCGTAATTAACTAAGAATGGATGAGTAAGGTATAAATAAAACTAAATTGTGTGGCATGTAGGTAATTATTTCTAAAATATAATATAAAATTAATTTTAATATTTATATTTATTTTAGAAGTGAAATAAAATTAATTTTTATAATTAAAATTTATGTTGAATAATGCGGTTAATTTTTTATTTTGGATAAAGTTTTTTCATAATTAACTCCTTATAATAGAGTTGTGTACTTTCCATTTTATTTTTTTTATCTTTTTTATTTTTAAATTTTCGGTAAAAGTTTGTCGCCCCCTGCTTTACATTCTAACCCATTTTTTTCCTTCCATCTTCTTCTTCCTCTCTTTCTCCCAAGCTATATAAAACCCTCGATCTCTTCCTCTGCCTCCACACCTCCTCTTCCGAATACCAGTCCTCCATCTCCCTTCGGGCATTCCATTGTGGACGAAGAGGAGGAAGGGCGAAATGGTGAAGTTCTCGAGGGAGCTGGAGGCTCAGCTCATTCCGGAGTGGAAGGACGCTTTCGTTAACTATCGCCAACTCAAGAAGCATGTCAAGAAAATCAAGTTCTCTCTCCTCCGCGCACCGCCGCGATCCACCGCAGATTCAGCTGCCGGCGATTCCTCCGGATACAGCAACATTCTGCGATTCGGCTTCTCCATCATCGATCCATGCCGAGCCATTTCGGCGCGCTTCTCCTCCTCCGCCTGCCTCGGCCTCCGCGATCTCTCCCTCCCGGTGAGTAGATTTTTTCTCTCCGAGGGATTTCTCCTTCTTCGTTTTAGCTTTCCGCTCGCTCGCTCGCTCGCTGGAGTTTCCTCATCATCAGATTCCTCATTGAAACGGCGCCGGAGGTTAGCCGCCCCCACAATTTTCCCCTGAAAAAGCTAAAGAGATATCCGGCTCCGTTTTCGTCTTCCCTACCCCGAATCACGTGACCCTAATTTTGTCCTCTTTCGCTCATATTTAATTTGATTCACCGGTTTATTCGATTTTCTTGTTTGAATACTTTTGCTAACAATTTCTTCCATTTGATTTCAGGCGGATGACGAGAGTATCTGCGAGATGGAAGCGATTCAATCGAGGAAGGAGGAGGTGACTCTTAAGACAGATTATCAATAAATCTCAAAACTCATAAGAGAAATGACTTAATAATTGGAAAATGAATTAAAGGAGGACGAGTTCTTCGCGAGGTTGGGCGAGGAGTTGAGCAAGGTGACCAGCTTCTACAAGACGAAGGAGAGCGAATTCTGCGAGCGAGGCGAGGCGCTGAGCAAGCAGCTACAGATCCTGCTCGACCTCAAGCAGGTGCTCCACGAACACCACCGTCGTCGTCATCATCGCCGATCTACCTCTCAAAATTCGTCCGTCTCCGGCTGCCTCCTCTCCCGCCTCAGTTCCTCCTCGTTCTCCGGTAATCGCTAATCACTTTCCGCTGTAATTAACCCTTTCCCACCGCGTTCCCAGCGCCTTACTAATTAAGTCGCAGGTCGAACAAGTCAAACGGACGATGCATTCTCCGGGGATGGCTCGCCATCGACGGTGACGGAGGAGATGATCGCTGCGCTGGAGAGGAATGGGATCAGCTTCGTGGGGTCGGCCCGTTCCAAGGCGAAGAAAGGGATGAAACCCAGGGCGGCGACGATGAGGATAGACATCCCTGCGACGACCCCCGGGAAGACGATCATCGCCGTCACTTCGATGATCTGGGAGGACCTCGTCAATGGCTCCCGGAAGGAGGGCGGCGGCGACTATATCAGCCTAAGGAAACTCCAGTGCGCGGAGAAGATGATCCGCGGCGCGTTCGTGGAGCTCTACCGCGGCCTTGGCCTGCTCAAGACCTACAGGTTAGTGCTGAAAATACGTAATTATCCCCTGAACGAGGATAAAGCCTGATATTAGTATGGGGTAAAATGGTAAAATACGAGCCCAATAGAGACCTGTGCTCTGGGGCGTTTGTGTTTGGCCCTATTTTATTTACTTTTTAAATATAATATCATATTGGACATTCATGACAAGACATGTTAATAATAGTATTTATAGTGTCTTTTAAAATAATTAGGACATTTACATCAATATCTTTTAATTCTTATTTAATTAAATATTAAATATTTTATTTTTTATTTTACAATTTAATCTTTCAAATTTTTTAAAACTTAAAACTAATATCATATATATATATATATATTTATATTCATAAATATATTTATAAAAATTTATATATATATATTATTAATAATAAGCAACTAAATGATCATAATTAATAATTTTTTTTAAATCTTCAAAAAAATCTAAATATGTTTTTTTTTTTTGAAGATCTAAAAATTTGAATTATAAAATAAAAAATTTAATATCTTACTGAAAAACACTAACTGATATGTATGTAACTAACATATAATGTGTAAATCTTTTAAAATAAAATTTTAGACTGCTAATTGTTTCTACCTTTATTTTTCAGCTCTCTGAATATGGTTGCATTCTCCAAAATATTGAAGAAGTATGACAAGGTAACAAAATATTTTGAGGGCATTTCAAACTCACCTTTTGACAAAAAAATTAAAGAATAAATTATATATATATATATATTTAAGTATCTGATATTAAGCATAATATTACGTAATTCTATAATTTTAAATTTTTAATATCTAAATTTATGAGATAAATTGATATTCTGATTTGACTCTTGAGGATATGTTAAAGATTTCACACAATTTATTTAAATTAATTATATTTTAATAAAAATATTAAAAATATTAAAAATTGTTGAAATAATTTTTATATTAAAAAAATTCAAATGTATCATAAATCTGTGTGGTATTATACTATAATATTAGGAATATAAATGTAATTTATTTAAAATAAATATTATATATAAATTTAAGATAGCATAATAGTTATTGGGGAATTGAAGAGCGAAAAAATCAAATCAAAATTACGATAATTATAAAAAAATTCTTATAGCGCAAAAGTAATATAATGAAATATTGCATACACTGAACATATTGTTGTAAAGGTATATTTAATTTAAATATATATATATTTATATATTTTTGTATTATGATGCATACTTTATTTCCTAGTTTATTCCACACGTTATATCTTACACATCATATGAGTTCGTTAAGCCTAAAATTAACTCTATTCATAATCTCTTCTGATGAATAGAGTTAATACCTGTCGGGCCGCTGCTGCAAGTGGGTGAACTTTTGGGGGTGATTTAATGAACGGGCGGGTGTGAAAGTGGGTGCGGTTACGTCACATGAGAGGCATGAGATATTGTTTGATTTGTTTCCCTTTGTAACGGAATGATAGCGACAGTTTACATACTCAGCGAAAGCAGGCCCTCAGAAAGGGCTCTGATCATCAAACCTGCAACCCAGCATTCTAAATTTATAAAAAATCAAATTAAATAAATTCAAAAATGATTTATCATTTAAGCTAAGCTTTGTTAATTTTTCTTTCAAAAAAAATTATAATCGAGCAGGTATCGAAGCAGCAGGAATCGAGCGAGTTCATGAAGAGGGTGAAGCGGGCACACTTTATAAGCTCCGATAAGGTGCGTATGAGGGTCTCTAAGCAAACATTCATTTTCTCTTATTGTATTACAAAAATTACTCTAATTAATGAAAATAAAAGGTGCAATATAACTCAGGTGGTAAAACTGGCAGATGAAGTGGAATCAGTATTTATTAAGAACTTTGCAAAGAATGACAGAAAAAAAGCAATGAAATTTCTCCGGCCGCATCAGCCCAAGGACTCCCACATGATCACATTCTTCGTAGGTATGCACGCAATTTCAAAAAGAAAAATAATTACTTTTGGGTAAATTAATATATTCAAATCTTTTAGTTTTGGAATATAATGCAGGTTAGAATTAAAAAATTAATTTATTATGCATAAATCCTAATACTCTTTTTGCACAAAGGTCTATAAGATTTACATCACATTTAGGTTTGATTTTTTTCAGCAAGTTATTTTATCATAATAAAGCTAGGAAAGCTTACATAAACATGTAAACAAAAAAGAATATGGCTAAATGACATTTTGATCCCTCTTATTTTCTTTATTTGCATATATTCTTTTTAGTTTTTGAATAAAACAAATTAGTTCATTAGTTTGAGTAAAAATGCAACCTAGTTCTTTTATAGTAATAAATATTATTATTTTAGTAAAATAAAGTAACTGTCTTAATAGCTTTATTAGTAGTGATAATTGTCTGATTACTTTTTGCCCAATCTTATTATGAAGGTAATTGCTGTTATAGGTCTTTTTTTTGTTATTAAAGTTACATCCGTTATAGAAAAAAATTCAATTGTATTTTTACTTAAATTAGTACATTAATTTGTTTAATTTGAAAATTAGAAGAACCTCTGTAAAAATAAAAGTAAACAAGAGGATTCCAAATGCTATTTGCCCTTATAATAAATAATAGGGGGAATTTCATATAAAATATCATATTTAATAAAAATTATATATTTACATTAAAATCTCAAATATTACAAAATTTATGAAAAGCTTTAATTTATTTATAAATTACAATCTACATGCTACTATCATAATTTTTTATTCAAATTTGACTATTATTTTAATCATAATTAAAAAATTTGTCCCGATCATTAATTTAAATAAGATAAAAACCGGCTATTCAAAACAACAATAATATTTAACAATTAATTTGCATTAACATTGATCCAAAACTCACTGAGAGTTAAAACATGTGATCCCATTTGATGTTGATTTGTTGCAAAAATCAATTTTTATCTTATAAGCACCTTATGTATAAGCTGAATATTGAATTTTACCTATGAGAACTTATCACGGTGTATAAGTTGTAATTTATAGATGATGTATTTATTAAATGTAATATTATATATGAAATTCTGTTATAATAATAATAATAATAATAATAATAATAACAACAACAATAACAACAATTGTAAAATTTTTAAAAAAAATGTGCAAGTGCGAACATTTTTTTTTAAGTTGTCAGCCCAACTCCATATTACATCTTTTATTTATTTGTAGTGTCAAAAACATAAATAAATCACTTGAGTTGGTGGCAATTAAATATTAATTTGTTTAAATCTATTTTGTCATTATTTCGAACTAAAGTCATAGGCATAAAAAGAAAAATATAATATCACTGTTTTAACATATTTCTACATAAATTAAAAAATTTATATATACTATATATTATATTTAAAATTGTGTCCTATTGCGCATCTCTAATAATTAATTATAATTTTTTATTCAATAAATTAGTACTTAATTTAAAAAAAAATACAGTGAATTAAGATCCCAGATTATGGCCGCAAAGACCAGCCTATCACATCATTATGATTAATTTTGCCACGTGTCACATAAATTTTTTAATGGCGTGTTTGCAAGAGCAAAAACAACAGAGTATAAAACCAGCAAGTTATTATTATTATTGTTATTATTATTATTATTATTATTATTAAATTGTATTCTTAATATCTGTGACATGACGCAAATAATATGTTGTTTGCATTCATTAGATAATGTTTTTTGTCCTAAAAGTTAAAACCTTTTAATTCTGTTTGGCAATTATATAAAAAAAAATTTATTTTTTAATTATCAAACTTTCACGTATAATGTAATTTTTAAAAATAATATTATTTTTTATAAAAAATTAATTTTACATCATAAAAAAATAAAAATTATTAATTTTATTTTAAATTTTACATAAATATTTATGTGATAAATTAACTTTACTTTATATCTAACACATTTGACAAACTTGATAGAATTCACTACAAGTTAATCATCTTACTGACTAGTTGGGCTTTAATTTATAACATATAATATTTTTTGTCGAAAGTATTACATTGGGGCTCACTTAGCAACAAGTTAAAAAGGTAAAGTTTATTTAGCTAAGTAGTATTTATATAGTTCAATATTATCTTATGTTATATTATATAGAAAAAATAATTATTTGATTAATAACACGTGTGGATAGTTTTATAAAAAAGTTGTAAAATTGCCCATTTTGAGTTCAATCAACAACTATCAACACCTTACTTCAAGGACTTAAGAGTTTGAAAAAAAACTAAGGGGATTAAAATGCAAATTATCTATTTTATTCATAAAATTATATTTTTTAGAATTTAATTTATTTCCTTAAATTGGCCAATATTAAGAAAGGGCAATTAACTATATAATACTTTAATTGTAAAAAAATTTAGATTCGCCACCATTTTATCTCATAATTTTTTTTACACAGAAATTAAAATCATAAATCTTAAAATTAAAGTTTAGTTTTCACGAGTTAGCTATATAAATATTATTTTTTGATTTATGATTTCATAAATTTTTTATTAAATTATCTGTATATGTCATCAATACAAAAAATTAATGCTAATAAAAATTTAAATAATTATTTTTTTAAATAATATGATATGATATTAAGATAATTTTGAATCAAATGCTTTCTTAATAAGATGAAAGACTCTAATATGGACTTATAAACTATGCACATTAATATAATGTACGTGAGAGTGTATTAATAATTTATTTCATAATTTTAAAAAAATTTAATAAAATTTGTAATTTTATTAAATTTTGATTTGCTAATTGTAACTATCCCATCTTAAAGATGGGCCATATTCCATCAATTCTAAGCTAAAAATTAATTATATAAGGGGGATTCATCTTTGTGGGTGAAAAATGTTAATATTATTTATCTGTTTGCGTTAAACAAACTATAAGGTCATCCTTAAGATTGGTACATATAGTTATTCCTTTAAAATTTATATAAACTATAAAAAAATAAAAAATAATTTTATTACTCATTCCATGCATATTTTATTAATATTGCACATCTTTTATATTTGTCAAAATAAAAAAATATATTTATATTATATATACCAAAATAAAATATTTAGTAAATTGAATTTAACTATAATATTAACGTAGTGGTTATTTTTTTGAAATTATTTTCAATTATAGAAAATAAAATTTGTTTTAAGTCGGATGAATGTAAGATATATTTACTATCATATAATTGATAGATGCGCCAAATTCCTTTTATGAGCTGCAGGTTTATTCACAGGGACCTTTGTGACATTGTTCACTGTGTACGCCATTCTGGCGCACCTGTCAGGCATCTTCTCTGCCACTTCCGCCGGTTACATGGAAACTGTTTACCCTGTTTTCAGGTATGCTCTTCAACTTTATCCTATTTGTTTGTATATATAAATTAATAAAAAAATATTATACAATAAAATTTTATACAAAAATAAAAAAATGATGTAAAACTATAAAAAAAATGATACAAAATAATATTTTTTCGCTGTTGCGTGCATGACATAATGAGCAGGCTTAGGGCCCACATTCTTGCTTGTTGCAGTTAATAGATGAGTTAGGGTAGTGACATGAGGTAATTTTTCGGTGCTTGTTGCCCCATTAATATTTTATGTTGGTGCATTCACCCCACCATATTTGAGAGAATAATTTATCATATTCCACTAATTTTTACTTTAATCAATTCATGTATCCTAACTATGGAGACTTATGGTGTATAAAAAGGAAAAAAAAAAAAAATTGAAGATGTCCTTTTGCTAAAAATTTACCCAACATGAGAGCTTACATCTAAGGCCATGTTTGGCGCGAAGACCAAAACATGACTAAAATAGTACTAGTTTAAAAAATAACAATAATAATAATAAATAAATTATTTTAATTATTCTATACAAATTTTAATATAAAAAATAATATTTTACTTCACATACTCAATAATTTTTAATAAAAATATAAACTTTATTTCACATCTTAGATCAAAATACTCGATTTGAATATTTTGGTCTAGAATATGAAATAAAGTTGATATTTTTATTTTAAATTATTGAGTATGTAAAGTAAAATAATATTTTGTATATTTGAATTTGTGTAGAATAATTTAAAAAATTTATTTATTATTATTATTGTTGTTTTTTAAATTAGTACCATTTTGGTCCTGTTTTGGTCCTATTTTGATCCTATTTTGGTCCTGGCGCCAAACAAGGGCTTAAGCTCAAGTTGTATTAACTATACAAAATATTTATGTTTGAAATAGTTTATTCAAAAGTTACTCAGAAAGTGTTTGATCTAATTTTGTCTTGATGTTATATTATGATAATAATTTATAATTTTTTTAAAATTATCTTTCATTTTATCCAGAGATGTTAACATCAAAATAATATTAAATTATGAGCCCTTTATATAAATTAATAGAATTTAGTTAATAAGATTATTTGATAAGAATTTATTTATAAATACTTGCTTGTAAATAATTGATATATTTATACAAATAATTACACATGGCATTTTATGCTGTTACATTTATAATATTGGATACTTTTTTTAACTATCATATTGTACACATAAAAAATTTCTAAATATTACACCCATACTTTTTTTTAGTGTGTACGATGATGTAATTAAAAAGTTTGTGTTTATTGTAATATTTAAAAAATATGTATAAATGTGTAAATATGTTAAATTGGAATATCATACATGCAAATGTTCTATATTCATATTACAGTACCAAAAGGCCCTGTTTGCCGCGAGGACCAAATCAGGACCAAAGTAATACTAATTTAAAAAACAACAATAATAATAATAAATAAAATTTTTAATTATTTTACATAAATTCTAATATAAAAAAATATTATTTTACTTCACATACTTAATAATTTTTAATAAAAATATATACTTTATTTCACATCTTAGGCCAAAATATTCAAATCAAGTATTTTGGTATAGGATGTAAAATAAAATTAATTTTTTTATTGAAAATTATTAAGTATGTGAAGTAAAATAATATTTTTTTTATATTAGAATTTGTGTAAAGTGATTAAAATTTTTTATTTATTATTATTATTATTGTTATTTTTTAAATTAGTATAATTTTGGTCCTAATTTAGTCCTCGCGCCAAACAGGGCTAAGTAAACCTCGCTCCATAAGAGGATACTAAAAAAAAATTTGAAATAATGCAAAAGACATCCTTAACTTTTTCATTAAAAATTTCCACCTATTAGTCAAAGTTGTATGGAAAAATTTCATAGTAAACTTGCATGTATTCTCAAAATAGAATATGCCTCCGTAGACGGTACTCTTTGTTTTGTATTTAAAGTATTAAAAACTAGTCTGTTAAAAAATAATTTATATGATTTATTTAACAATGAAGTAGTATATGTGATACAATCATCAGGATCTAAATAATTGAGAATACAATGAAAGATGGAATACACATTTACGTAGGTGTCAATGAATTTTCATTTGTGTACATGGGCGCGTTGAGAATTCTATATTAAAGATGTTAAGTTATAATTAAGATTTATCTTTTTATTTATATTGGAATGCAAGGCAATGAGTTTTACGAGATAGTCTCAAATGTCTATAACTAACTCTTAAGTAATTGGAAATCCACATATTTCTAGATTCTAAGTTAGATTTGTGAGATAAAAATCTAAATTATAAACTCAGAATAAGTTTTGAATTCTGACATATTAGGCTTTTTTTTTCCATCTTTTGGTTTCTTTTATATTTAGTGGTCAAGTTCAAATTGAATTTGGTGGATTATTAAGTGTATATATCATCTTAACTAGCTTGCTTTTTAATGCTGCAACATAAAGAAGTCTAGACATTTTTGCACGCCACTTCATACTAAATTGCAATTAAGAGCATGCTTATTTGCATGAAATTACAAGCCAAGAATAGATTGCCAACAGTACTAACTCATTAATAATTCAATGGATGTAGTCGATTTCTCTAAAAATATCAATTTACTTATTCTAATGCTTGCATAGTGTTTAATCATTAGATCACGTACATGGTTATAGGTTAGATGCAGTTGAAACATCAAATATATTACCTGCGAAATGCGAAATTTATCAACTTTTTATTCAGTTCAATTGTTCATTTCATTTAACTCTAAATCTTACCTGTAGAAGTCTACAAAATACTCAGATCTCAAAGTAAAACTTTAGAGTCTTCCGCCCTTTTTTTTCTAAAATTTACAGCCACTGATGGTTTGCTTGATAAAAAGATACGACATACTTAATAGGCAACAATACTAATAGCCTCAAAGTTATATAAAGTTAGATATTCAAAAATCGTTATTGCAGCCCATTTACACAACCATGACAACAAAATTTTAAACCTAACTACTTAAGCTCAGTTGCTTGGATTTCTCCTGTCCATTCAACTCTATATACATAAATACTTGTTGTATGCATACATGGTTTATCAGAATTCAACTTTTTTTGAGGATGACTTATAAAGAAAAAGACGTGAAGTTTTCTTGAAGAAAAGCCTCAAAAAGTTAGCTTCGAAGATGTCTTCGAGAATTTCATCTGCAAAATTGGATAAAAAAATTAAAAGGCTTGTCTAAAAAGAATGCTTTCGAAAAGGCTTGGAAGGCAAAGAATACTTTATTCGATTAGCACTAGTGCTACCACAAATCTCGATAACATTCTTGGGCACAGTGCAGTCATTATAACAAGTTAGTCAATATGCATGCAGTGTACAAAGGCGGCATGCTCATGCTATGCTTTCATGAGTCATCTAGTATCCTATAAATAAAGGAAGAAGGTTGAGAAAATGGGATGAGAGTGGTGTTGCACTGTGAAGAGGAGTTCTACAAAAAATAGCATCCTAGAGATCCATCATTGATTTTTGTCTAATTGTGATTAGTAGTAACCTACATGATGTGTAGCTATCTGAAGCCTTCATAAGAAATAAAAATAAGAATAGAGAACTCAAGGCATTTTTTGTAACTGGTTAACCAAATTAAAATAGTTTTAGGTGGGAGTCTGTTAGTCTCCATTGAGCCACTAGAGAAGAAATCAAAGTTATATGTTTTAGCAAATCACATAGCTTGTGACAACTGTCTGTTCATGCAAACATTAAATTTTGAGTAGTATATCACATACTTTATTAAAGTTTGTAGTCCATCTTAACGTCTTATGGTTGTACAATATCCTATAACCCAAAGTCAAAAATAATAAAGAAGTTATGCTTTTGTCTTTAAAGGACGTTGCCAAAAGGTTGTCAAAGAATTGTTTTCCACAAATAGTATTAGTGCTGGCAAGAATGGTGAGCCTTAATGGCAAGAATTGGAGTATTTGGAGCCTTCTATTATAGGACTATCTGGTATAAAATGATTTATATTTAGCTCTATTAGGCTTGGAAACCTAAAAGAATGGCAAGAATTAGATTTTTGCAAAACAATTCGACTAACAAGGTGATTATAATTCTACTATTATCATATTTAAATATGTCAAATTTAGAATAAACTTGAAATAAAATATATAAATGAATATTACTATATTTAGGTAATAATTATTTGTTATTTCCATTAGTATGATACCATCATTTATTCAAGTGAATTCTGATTTTATAAGAATCTTTATGTAGAAAGTTGTCGAACAAATTATGAATCTTTTTAAGAATAGTGAGCTATATAGAGATTCTCCCATAATAAAGCATCAATTTTAATGAATAGGAAGCCGATGATATACTATTTTATATTTAACATCTTTAATATATATAATAAACGTAATTTAAAGCTTAAGCAATTATTGTATTTATTGTCAGTGGATTATCATCCATTATTTTATTAAGTGATTTATGAAAATTTTTGTTTATCATACATTTTGTATATTTACATAATTATTTGGTTGCAATGATAGTTAAAATTTTTTTATAGTTCCATAGAATAATTCGATATAGACCCAACAAAAAAATATGCAAATAATTTATAAATCATATAAAGATTAACATATTTGATAGTAAACATTAGTATATTAGTTTCATACGACTTATGATATATCTTAATAAATTTGTGATTGTTATATGTAGAAAATATGGAGTTTTGGTATAAACTCCATAAAAAGTGTAATATTTAGCTAAAATAAAGTCAAGCAGAGTTAACAATTTGTTGAAGAAATGCGAATCTGAAGATGAGTAGGGAAGAAAGTGAATTTTAATTGACTTTGGTTTGGTTTCTATTTGAAGATTTTTGAGCTATTATGTGGATGAGTCCAGCGGATTTTAGGGGGCTTTGTCATCCCAGATGGATAGTATTTGAAATGGAATACAATTCAAATTTAAGTTTAATACATTCTGATTTAAATTAAACTAAACCTAAAATAGTTTGCTTCACTGTCTTAACAGTTGTATGTGTGTTCAATCTTGCACATTGTTTTTTCTTTTATGGAATTTCCACTGATAACATTCAGCCATTTATTCTACATTACAAGCTATTATTAACTATATATCGTGTACGAAATGCAGCATGTTTGCTCTTTTAAGCCTACATATTTTCTTGTATGGGTGCAATCTCTTCATGTGGAAGAGCTGCAGAATAAACTACAACTTCATATTCGAGTTCAATCCCAATTCCGCACTTAAATACCGGGATGCTTTCCTCATCTGCACCTCATTTATGACCATGGTTGTGGGTGCCATGGTAATCCATTTGTTTCTCAAGTACTCCAATTTTGCTTCCCATCATATTGATGCCATTCCTGGAGCTCTCTTGCTGGTATGCCTACATATGTTCACTTGACAATTTACTTATAATGAAACACATTTAATACACTTAATCTCTTGTTAATTTATTGCATTTTTTTCTTTTCTTAGATATTGGTAGGCATTCTTGCGAGCCCGTTTAATGTCTTCTATCGTTCAACACGGTATTGCTTCATACGTATTATTCGTAATGTCTTCTTTTCACCATTTTACAAGGTAAATTTGTATAAGTTGATTTTGACTATGAAACAAGTTATTGCTTTGTTAATTTGTTAGAGTTTGAAATTCAGTAGGATGTATATATGCTTTTACAGGTTCTAATGGATGTATGCTTTTACAGGTTCTAATGGCAGACTTCTTCATGGCAGACCAACTAACCAGCCAGGTAAAGGGAATTTAATGAGACTTTGAACCAAAAGAAATAAAAGAAACTATAGAACTATGATGACTTTCTATCAAAGCCGTCAATGAAATAACTGAGTTTCAAAAAACGTGTAGCTTATTTAATAAATGAATCACACAAATGTAGAACACAAAATTCCACAAGTTATATTGATCCAAATATGAAATTTGCTATAGCATCATTTATACTCGAAATATAAACATATGCAAATTTTGAATAAAACATAATAGTAAAAATTCATCACTCTTTGAAATTTGTGTCGTTGACTTGCAGATCCCACTTTTGAGGCACATAGAATTCACAACATGCTATTATATGGCTGAAGGATTTAAATCCCACCCATACGAAGTTTGCACAAATAGCAAGCACTATAAGCTCCTGGCCTATGTCATCTCCTTTCTTCCCTACTACTGCCGGGCCATGCAGGTTTTGCTATTTATGTATTTCCATCTCTTTTCCAAAATAGAATTTTAGTATTTCAATAACAGTGAATTGCTTCTTCTTGATTATTATAGTGTGTAAGAAGATACATGGAGGAGGGATATGACACCAAACACTTAGCCAACGCTGGGAAGTATGTGTCTGCGATGGTGGCAGCAGCTGTTCGCTGGAAGTTTGCAGTTGATCAAACCCCGGCATGGCTAATCATCGTTGCAGTCACCTCTACTTTCGCCACCTTATATCAGCTCTACTGGGACTTCGTCATGGACTGGGGCCTCCTTAATATCAGCTCCAAGAATCTTTTTCTTAGAGATGATCTCATTCTCAAGAACAAAGCTATATATTATGTTTCCATTGTAAGTTATTATACATGCAATTTTAATCTTTGGATACCAGATGTGAATCTCGTATAGAATTTCTAAGCCTTATGCTTTATAGGATCTTGATATAACAAAGACGAGGGAAATGGTGTAAAATGCAGATAATTAAAAAGATGACTAAAATAGTGACTCCATATGTAGCATTGCGTGATCCAAATGTAGAGGTACTGTCCGCTTTGACTTCTAGGAACTGCATAACTTGAGTATTTCCTGGAAAGGTTACCATCCTAGTACTGTTCCAGCTCAAGTATGCTTAACTACGAAATTTCTCATTATTATTATTTTTTTGATAAAAAATTTATCATTATTAGTCTCACTATTTTTCCCCAAAAGATGTCTATTATTTGATATTGCGTTATTTACTTATAAAATGCAGAATCTCCTCTCCTTTTTAATGTGAGACAATTTATTCCTGTGCTCTCCACCTAACAGCCTTGTCAAGAGGTTCTTCTTACCTGGATAATTCCGATTCACTCATATGGACATCACTCTGGCTATCACTCCTAGCTCTTGGTCCTGAGTGTCATACCATATTTTTATATTCTCTTCATTTTTGCCAAATGGTCTTAACAACTATATAAGCCTTATATGGAATTTAGACATAAAATCACCCTTAATACAAAGTTAGGATTCTTTTTTCGTGAGTTAAAATGAAAGAGATAATGAGTAAAATACACATTTTAACTCTTACATATGTCATCACAAGTTACATGACTATTCTAATTCTCACATTGTAATGCCCAAGGTTTGGTATTCAAATTTATCATTTTAAGTAAAGTACAATTAACTTTAGGGGGCACTTTGTTTTTGATGAAATGGTTATATAATATTGAATTTTTTTTTAAAAGCACCACTAGAATGACATCTAGATGAAAATGAAGTAATTTTTACTTTTTAATAGAATAATATTGAATCAAATAAATAATGATTTATAGGTAACAAATATATCTAGATAATATTTAATACTATCATCTAGATTGCATTGAACTAAATGCATTTTCATTAGCTCCAACAACATCATATGTTGCTTGCTATATAGAACTCATATGTGGTCTCTCTTTTTTTTTAGTAGTTTGCCCTATTTAGCGCGAGCACCAAATCAGGACCAAAGTGATACTAATTTAAAAAACAACAACAATAATAATAAATAAAAATTTTTAATCATAATTTTTGATTTTTGGTTTACTATACAACCTTTATGCAACCTCTTTTTTCTGCACAGCAAACATCTATCTATTTTTGCTTAAATACGTAATCCTTATCAAGTGAAGTTTTAAAATTTAGGTTAGAGGACATGTTGCTCTTTATAGGGTGTTATTTTAATATTACATCATATCATAACATATATAAATAATATTATAAAAAAATTATGAAGTTATTATTCAAAGAAAGACATTTAAATGTCAATACATCTAGATAATGTTACATAGCATTAAATACCCCCTTAAATTCATCGATTTCTTAACAACTATATTAATAGCTATGCTGATGAATTAATTACTTGACACATATTTGCAGATTCTTAACTTTGTGCTGCGGCTAGCATGGATTGAGACAGTACTGAGGTTTAGTCTGAGGCCCATTGAGCATAGGCTAGTTGACTTCCTGCTCGCTTGTATGGAGATCGTTCGCCGTGGCCATTGGAACTTTTACAGGTATATATATATATATGTATATGTAAGCATAATAAGTTAATGGGTATAGTGAAATGTTCCTAAGGGCCATGAGGTCAGGAACACGTGCACATTAGTTTTATGAATTTTTTTTTTGATAGAATGGTTTTATGAATTTTTAATTTGATGCAATTGGGACCCTTTTTTTTTAAGCAAATCATTCTGTCTGATTGTTATAACATGTATTATGCATTTTCTTTGATTGTTTCTTATTGTATCGTTTTATTTCACCATTTTCTTTTCTTACACAAGTTTTGGACACGTACTTGTACGTTAATGTATGCAATAACTGTTTCTTCTTCTTTTACTATCATGCATCTCATTATGCTCGTCGTTAATCCCCCGTGAAGTTAAATTTGCTCTTTCTTAAGCCTCATAGCTTGTACAGTGTTGCAACTTACTGCGTGCTACTTTCTTTTACATTAATGAAGTGCACAGCGAAAGTGATCACAACTCTTCAATCTTTAAGGTCACTGAAGGGGGATTTACAATTTTACATATTACCCATTCTACTTAGGGGGCGTTTGGTTCAATGTTATCTCAATGTTATGTTATGTTATCTTTAGAAATTAATTGTTTGGTTTAATGACATCTTTAAATAACATTACAATTAATTACAAAAATACCATTACATGATGACATCTAGATGTCACTCCAAATTGGGTGACATCTCAAGATAACACCATCAATTTGTCATTATAATGCCAATAACTTCCAACTAAACAAAAATAATTTGGATAGCATTGATATTTTCTAATATCATAACATTGAACCAAACAAATGTCTATTGATGAATAACAATGACATTTAGATAACATGACATCTAAATAACATTGACATTGAGATAACACTGAACCAAACGCCCCCTTAGCGAAGAAGTTTCATGTCAAAAAAAAAAAGCACTTTCTTCTGTCAGATTGAATGGGACTTAGGGGACATTTGGTTCGTTGTTATCTTAGTGTTATGTTATGTAATCTACATGTCATGACATCTAGATGTCATCTTTTGACTAATAATTTTATAATCTAATAGAAGATTATTTGTAGATGTCATTAAACCAAACAATTGTCTCTGAAAGACTGCTTATATATATGATATATTGGCATGTTTTAATGATGAAGGTTGGAGAACGAGCACTTGAACAATGCCGGGAAGTTCAGGGCCGTAAAGGCTGTGCCGCTGCCCTTCAGGGAGATGGAATCGGAAGGATGAAATCGATGAAAGCTCTACATATATACCATTGGTCGGCCACGTTTACTGGCAGGGCAGGCTCCTCCATTTTCAGTTGGAGCGATGGAGCAGGTTAATTAACTTGTTCTGGTGGTTTAGTTATTTTGAAGGGGAACATCTATATATATAGCAGCCAATTAATTGTTGCTGCTAAGATGGAAGAGTTCTTCACTGTTGAAAGGAAGAGAAAATGTCAAGGGGATCTCCTATGGGGAGGTTGTTAATTTGTGTAGAAGCAATTCTTGGTTTCATGATCAAAATTGCTGTAGAATTCTGTTCAAAGAAACAAAAAAAAATGATGTAGAATTGTGTTTGTAAAGCAAAGATTGGGATCTAAATGAAATTCCAATACACTTGAATTGTATTTCAAGTGTTATAGTTTTTCTTTAACGTTTTCGATCGTTTAGTTCGGTACTGCTTTTTGCCGTAGCCGTGTTGCGTAACTTTCTATTACTAGCTACTATCTTTTTAACGCATTATGAGCAATTCTTATTTTTATGTATTCAACTTGATCGAGATCTATAATTAATTTAATTTTTTGGAAGTAATATTTTGAGATTCATGAAGGGATAAGAGAAGGGTGAAAAGAGAAATGACCTTTAACTCATATGTTGTTGAAGGAAGGCGAAAAAAAAAGTAAAGAGAATTTTTTTTTTTATTCTAATAGCCTCTCTTGAAGGCAGTTTTTTTTGTAACACTTAAAAACATCTCAAATTTATATATCCTAAATTTATCCACCTAATTTTTTCTATATTTTTACTTATATAAATTTTAATATAAAAAATTAATTTAACATCCTATACATATTTAATAAAAAAAATTTATTTATTGATTCATAAATTTTAAATAATTACACTTAATTTTATAAAATTTTAAAGTAGGAAATGAAATATTAATATAATATATAACTTATAATATTAATTTTAATTCAGATTAATCCTAAAATCTCATAAATCTATATATAAGTCATTTTTAAAATAAATAATTAACTTAATTTCTAATCATACTCACAGCACAAAAATAAATATTACATCAAACTTTTCTTTTATCTGCACAGGTGATACAAATGCAATCCAATAAAAAAAAAAATTCAAATAAATTATTTTATAAATAAATATTTGAATAATTAAATTCAAAACAAACCGAATAGTCCAAAAATTGAGGAACAGCCGGAAAGCAATAAAAAAAAAAAAAATAAATAAATCATTTCACGAGATTGCTTCCATCTCCTTCCCCGCGATCTGCTGTCGAGTAAAGCCGGGCTGCGGAGCTGAGAGGCGGGATCGAGGTCACGGGCATGCAGTTCGCCTAAGACGACGGACGGCCGCCGCTTTTCACGAGATTCAACCTCGATCTCTTCCGGTTCTCACTGCCTACTCATCTGGTTCTCTTATCTCTTCCTTGATCCTCCTTATGCCCTTCTTTCTTTCTTTCTTTTTCACTTTGCTGGTGCCTTCCTATTAGGGTTTCGCAAGAAATCGCGGAAGAGGCGAGTCGCCCACGTCGTAAGTCGTGTAACTCGAGCACGACTTACGATCAGCTGTAAGTCCTGTGACCTACACACGACTTATGTTAGCATAACTGCATAAGTCATGCGTCCTGCTACGATTTACAACCGCTCGTAAGTTGTGCAACTCAGGAACGACTTACAAGGGAGTCGGCCATAAGTAGTATAACCTGGGTACGACTTAAAGGGGTCATACGTATTGTTACACGACTTACGAACCTCTAAGTCGTATAGTCCTCTTACGACTTACAGCCTTTTTGTAAGTTGTGTAACCCGTACACGACTTACAAAAGGGTCACAAGTCGTGCCACTGGTGCACGACTTATGGCTCTTTTATAATAAGTCTTGTAACCAGTGTACGACTTGCAATACTCGTAAGTCGTGTAGCCCTCGCACGACTTGTGGCTCTTCTGTAAGTCGTGTACACAATTTACATGACTTAAGGGGTGGTTGTAAGTCGTGTAATCTTTGCATGCTTATGAGGTGGTTGCAAGTTGTGTAACTCTTACACAACTTATGATTGCCATAAGTCGTGTTACAGTTCAGGACTTACAGTCTTTTGTCAGTCGTGTAGTTTGTACATGGCTTACGAATGAGTTATAAGTTGTGTAGGTCGTATGCGACTTACAAACCTTTTGTAAGTTGTGTACAGTTTACACTGCTTAAGTGGCTGTTGTAAGCCGTGTAAGTTTTACACGACTTATGACTCTCGTAAGTGTATTACTGTCGCACAACTTACAATCTTTTGTAAGTCGTGTAATCTGTTACACGACTCAAGAGAGGGTCATAAGTCGTGCAGGTTATACACGACTTACGACTCCTTCGTAAGTCGTGCACACTAAGTTGTGCAACTCGAGCAAGACTTATAGACTATTGCATGACTTACGATCGCCTTGTAAGTTGTGAAATCTTTAGACGACTTACAACCTTGTTGTAAGTCGTGTAGCTCTAGCACAACTTACAGCTGGGTCGCAAGGTGTATTGCCCATGTACGACTTTTGCCGATTTTGTAGGTCGTGCAACTCATGCACGACTTACCCATCGTAAGTCGTGTAGCTATGCACAGCTTACGCCGTCTCGCGTAAGAGTCGCACGACTCTACAAGACGACATTGTAGGCGCGGCCGCGCACGACTCTGCGTGACGGCGTTGTCCCCGCGCAACTCCGTGTATGCTAAAAAGATGTTATTGGGCATCCTTTTTCCCTTTCCTTCAAGCTCTCCTTCATTAAATGCGCTGTCTTCCTTCCTCGTTTCATTATTTTCTTGCCCCGTTTGTTTTCAAGTTAAAAATTAATCTGGTTTAATTTTGACCTGATATATTACATCACACATAAAATTTAATATTAAAAATTAACTTTATTTCACGTCCTACACATATTATTAAAATAATAACTAATATATATCACATCCCTCACATATTCCAATATAATAACTAACTTTATATCACATCTCTCACATATTCCAACATAATAATTAACTTTATTTCACATCATTCACAATTTTTAATAAAAAAAATATCTCTATTTAAGTTTAATTTTAATCTTGTCAATTTTAACCTTACAAACAAACAAATTCTTTTTAACTTTGCCTATTAGAATGAAAACTGTGTTCACGGGCTTTTCCAGGATTAAATGAGCCCATTGCTTCTCTCATAATTCTTCTCTCATAATTCCATGACGTTGTTCACCAACCAGCAGCAGTAAGCATATGGATATTTTGAAACAAATTCATTTGTAAACTATTAGGAAATTGACTCAATATTCAAATTTAATATGTTACATTGTAATCAATTCAGAGAACAAAATGTATAGGTTGTGGAAAGCTGAAGCATCTAATTGTATATCTTGATGAGGATTTTTTTATTGAGAGTTCTAAAAAAACAAAGTAAGTTATTATGGTGGAATGCAATATAGGTCAGTTATTATTTTATATATGTGTAGCATGTAAAAATAAAAAGTTACGAAAAAAAATCTGAGTTTGCATTATTTGGAGAAGTATAAAATTCTCAAAATACAGTTAAATAATAAAATGTAATTTTTACAGGGGATTTCCTGAAACTTCTAGTTTGGGCATGACATTATGCCATGAGAGTTCTGTGTGGGCTATGTGCGTGGGCTGGATAGTCTTGATATTTTAAGGTCAAAATCCTACAAGTCATCACAATCCTCAGACAACACAGTGTTGTGTAAATCATGACTCGGTCCCTAACTATTGAGGTTTTGTCCACTTTAGCTCGTTAGATACCAATCTCATAGTTTTGTCCTAAAAAAATACCTCAACATCATATGATAATGATGAGCCTAGACCTGTGCATGGATTTAAACTAGGAAGTTTTAGGTTTGAACCGCATCACAGCAGCATAAAAATTCAATAAAAATTAAATTATTGACACCTGATTTTCGATAGCAATTTATTTTCCCGACCAATTCTAATAAAAAAAACCAATATTTTTTTTATCTTCGCTCATTATTTTTGGAAGCCATCTAATCTTCATCTTCTACCATATTTTGTTTCTTTGTAATATTATTATATTCATCTGTACCATCCCTTTGTGAAAGTTTAGAAAATAAATTTATTTCAATGTTTAGAAATCTACTTTTATTTGATAATAAATTGAGGCTGGTCCAACCCACTCAAGCCTAAAGAAAACTTGAGCTTTGGGGTTGAAGAACGAGCCTGCTGATTGTGCTAGGGCACGCTAATATGGGTAGAGAACATGCAAGCCCAATTTGACTCAACCTAAACTCAACTCGACCTGATCATTTCAAGGACTAATTTGGCTATAGGATACAAGTGCTAAGTTAGCATATCCTATCCATATATTTGGTAAAGAGACTTCCTCCATGGTGCCTTATATAGCTTGAGAGCAATAATTTGTTGAAAATTTTTTTTGAATAGAGTTTTAAAAGTTTGATTATATTTTGCTACAATTTACTTTAGATAAATTATTAGCTATTATTATCACATACTGTCCCTTTAACGCATTATAAATACTTTTTGTTCTTATGTTTTTAGGGGCAACAGGTAGTCAAGTTAGGGTAAAACTTATAATTAATTTTACTTTTTAGGAGTAATGTTTTTTGGATTCATTGGAGTATAGGAGGAGAAGGGAAAAAGAGATTGATCTTTGATTCATTTGTTGTTTGAAGGAAGGCAAAGAAAGTATATTGAAGAAGAAAAGAAACTTCTATTCTAATTAATCGAAAGTTGGATTGGATCGAGCTTAAATAGATAATAAATGACCCTGGCCTCGCTTGAATCATAATTGGATTGAACGTATTCTTCTCGTTCATATTTTTGATTGGATCAAAATCAAATAAAATTTTTTCAACTCAATTTTGAGCGGTGAATTAAATTTAAATCGTTAACAACTCTTTCTTCTAATGCCTGATTAGAGGGACTTTTTTGACTCTGTAGTCTCTTTTCTTTGATAGCTTTTAAAAAATCCCAAAATTTATCTCTTAAAATTATTTCACCAAAACTGTTTGTACTCACTTCTTATGTGAATTTAATATAATAATTAATTTTATATTATATTATATATATTTAATAAGAAATAAATTTTATTATCTAACGTAAAATTTTAAAATTAATTTTATAGATTATGTTGTATATAAATTTTAATGCTAAATTATCAATGTTTAAATTCTACATAAATATTAATATTAAAATTAACTCTATTTTTAAGTTTACATAAATTTTAAAATTGAAAATTAACTTCATTTCATATTACATATGTCCTAAAATAAAAATCACAATGAAACTATCTCTTATTTTAATAAAAAGAATTGTATGAATAAATAAAATTCATATTAAACAATTTCACTGAAATAAAAAAATTAATTTCTAATTTTTAATTAGGATGAAAAAATTAGAATGTTTACGATAAAAAATAAAAAAATTATAATTTAATACAAATTGATTACTGTTATATATTGAATTAAATTCATAATCAACCAAATACAACAATAACAACAACAACAACAACAACAACAACAACAACAACAACTAAGCCTTAATTCCACTAGGTGGAGTCGGCTATATGAATTCTTTGTTTCCATTGCGCTCTATTAGTTACCAAATTCTTATCTAAGTTTAAGTAACTAAAATCACTCCTTATAGTTTCTTGTCATGTCTTCTTGGGTCTCCCTCTTCCTCTTTGTACATGGGCAAAATCTAATAACTCAAATTTTCAAATAATTAAAAAAAATTCTTTTTGTTGAAAAAAATCCAAAAAATTGAATCCTAACTTTTATATGGCTTTTTTTATAGAAAAGATGATTTTTTTTGACAGTAGATAAAAAAGAGTTGGGTACCGGAGTATCAGAGATCGCTTCCTTCTTCTTGCTCGTGAGCTGCTATTGAGCAACACCGATAAAAAGATGGCAGAGCCGAGAAGTGGGATCGAGGTTACGGGCATGCAGTTCGCCTATGATGGACAGCCGCCGCTTTTCACGAGGTTCAACCTCAGGGTCCCTTCTGGTTCTTGCTGCCTGCTCATTGGCGCCAATGGATCTGGTTCTCTATCTCTTCCTTGCAATAAGATTCTTATCTCACTTATCAAAACTTCTTTTTTCTTTTGTAACTTCTCTGATGCTTTACTTGATGCCCAAAAGCTAGTGTTGTTTAAAATCACTTCAAATCTTTAATAAAAAATGCCCTAATTTCCGCTAGATATGGGGGAATAGTAAGACGCTAAATTAATGCTTTTCCGATTGATCTTTTGTCTCTTCGCAATTACCAATTGCTCCTGAACTTAATTGCGATGTTTGAAAATGATTTTTGTAGTTTTAAGTCTTTGCATCTTATAGTTTGATATGAAGTGAACATTGATTAAGGTGCAGGTAGATGTTGTAAGATTGCCATATAATTGGGATTTTCTTGAAAATTTCGTCACATTATAGGTTAGAATCGTTGACTTACCTTTGCCTTCACCACAAAATCCTGTTGCTTTTTTGGATGGCATTATGCAAATATTACTCATTGGAGAACCTTTTTATGTGGATGGGAATTTCCATGAACTTGAACTGCAGGTAGTTGTATGATTTCCTTAGAAGTGTTATTGTCCATGAAGTTTCCATCAGATCCTAGGTTAGATTGTTGATTTCCCATTACCTTAAGGAAATCTACGGCTTACATAGATAATATGCAAATTTTGCAACATGAAAACCTTTTATATGTAAAAGAAAGGCTTTAACATTTGCAGATTGTTACGTGGCTGTAAGGAACAAATATTCAGTGAGATTTGGTAGGCCATTTTTAACTAATGACTGAAGATGAGCTTGGCATAAAGGTTGATATAATGCTGTAAAAATGAAAGAATCTTTGAATTCACTATGTTTATACTTTCACTTAGTTTATGTAGTGCTAAAAATGGATCTCGAGGTTAAAATGCTTTATTTCACATAAAGAAAAAACAACAAAGCTTTACCCCAAAACAACAAAAAAATACTATACTTCCACATGGGAGATCAAAATGAAGCTTGAGGCTTCACATAGTTGATTTTGGTGTGTGCTACTGTGCTGGACCAAGTTGTCTCAAAACATTTTCCTAAAAAGAGATGTTAGAGTGAATATTTTGACTAGTCTATAGTGGTCAATGCTATTTGAAGCTCTCATTATCCCTCTGACCCTTTCTCCCATTTTTCAGCATGGTTGATTGACTCTCATGGTTTGTCTGACTTGAGTATTAAAATAATGATTTTGGGAGAAAATGAACCTAATACTTAAAACCCTATATGTAACTATTATATTTCATTGTAAATCAATAGATTTTGTCTTATTAAACAGTTGAAAAGAATAAAATTTTGATATACTTGATCTTGGCCCTAACCTACACTTGGAATTTACAGCAAATGTTGTCCCACTGTGAATATACGTTTTAATTTGCACCTTGATTATCCTTGACAATTGAAGGACTATGAATATCTTAAGCTATTAGTTATTGTCAGATCGAGGGATTGTTCAACTAACCATTTAGCTTCTTTTTATTGACTTATATGCAATTTTTATCCTAAATGGTAGTACATATGTTGATTTCTTATCGGTAATGAGGTTATTCATAATCTTTTATTGTATAATGTAGGAAAGACTACTTTGCTAAGGATTTTAGCTGGGAAACACATGGTAGGAGGAAGAGATGTTGTTCGTGTCCTTAATTGTTCTGCTTTCCATGATACACACCTTGTGTGCAGCGGTGAACTTTCACACTTAGGAGAATCTTGGAACAAAACGATTGGTTCTGCTGTGAGTATTTATTTCTGTTATCTAACCATATTTGTGACTATTCATGTTGAGTTTAGACTTTTAATTGAATTAGTAATTGAATTGTACAGTTTTCTCCTAAAAGGGATTGGATCAAATCCTTATATTACTTGTCATCATTTTTATTCATCTTTTAGCCTTGTTTGAGATATAATAACAAATTGGATAAAGTTGAATTTACAAATGCCAAAAGATTGAAATTTGAATTTTAATCATGATATAGTATAAACCATTTTATTGAATTATAAAAATATTAAGAAACAATCCTAGCTTTATACTAGATTCCTTCATCTGCTTGAACCTGCAATCTGTTTTTAAGGTAATTATGTAATTATACCAACTAAAGGTGGGCACGGGCACGAGGACCATCCTTACAGAACCAGACAAGAATAGATTCCGGGCTGTGCTTGGGTACATGACCCTAATCGACCATTCTTGTCCTGAAAATAATCATGCTTCTGTCAATTATTTTTTGTAATTTATTTAAATATGTTTTGTTTGAGTTTTTGATACTTCGATAATTTTTTTTATTAAATCCAAGATTTTTTTTTTGTTGAACATATTATTTAGGTGGAATTGTTTTTCTTTATATGTATAAACTAAATTAATATTTAATTATAGAAAACAAATTTTTCGGAATCTTTAATTAAAAGGTAATTAAAATTGTGCCTAGGTCAACCTAACCTTGCCCATCCCTAGGTCAGACTTGGGCACAAATCTTGGACACAAGTACTTGATTTGGACCTGCCCCACCTACCTATATACTAGTCCGTGCTAGAATTGACTTGACCCAGACCTGACCAACACTACTTGTTTCAACTTCTAATATTGGACTAATATTCTAAGCTTGATCATGTATCCTTTGTATTGAATTGAGAACCTGCCAAATACAAAATTGTAAGAATTAGCTGCACAAATTTTTTTCTTCTATATTATAAGAATATTGTATTGATAACTTTTTTTTATCTTTCAGGGGGACGTTCCGCTTCAAGGAGATTTCTCGGCAGAACACATGATATTTGGAGGTATTTTCATCTCACTTTGAGTCTGTCTGAAGATCTGTGCATTTTGTTTTTGTTTGTAACCAATTTTTTCCCTTTTTGGTGACCTTAAAATCCATGACTTTCCCTTTGGTGACAAGATAAAAAATCTTTGGAAATTGCAACTGTTGTTATGGCATTTCTTTCCTACATGCAATAAATACATGTTCTTTCTTGGTTAAATTTAAGAATGTGTAGTTGACTAGCTTGGAAAACATTTGTTGTGCCCAACTTATTCTTCATCTACCATTCAAGTAATGCGAATTAATCAAGATCTCTAGGTTCTTGGTTCCTCCCGCTTTCAGGTGACCTTTGCCAGTGATCCTAGAACTTTGGTTGGTTGGTGTGTGTTATCGAAATGTTTTAAATTTTTTTTAAGGTAGAAAGATAAGAAAAATTATTTTAATGTTATGACGTGAATAAAATTATTCTATTATTGGAGATTGTGTTGGATGTGAAATAAAATAATTTTTTGTTCAATTATGTTTAGATAATGTTATTTTTTAAGATTGTGATTTGTGCAAGATATAAAATAAAATTGTTTTTTAATTTGTGTATGATGTGAAATAAATTTAACATTCTTTTAGAAGCATTTTTATAGGAATTTGATAGTTTTTTAGCTCCAACAAAATGAGATTTAGGGATAGACAATAGGAATTCATACGTTGAATGTTTATGAGATCAACTTGGAAAATCAAATGTGATATTGAATGTTTCTGAGGCCAACTTGGAAAATCAATGCAAGTTGTAATATTTATGAGACCAACTTGAATGTTTATGAGACCAACTTGTAATATTCACCACATATAGCATCCAACACTCGGGATTCATCAAATACATGTTATATCACTCAGGATGTATGCTTTTGTGGAATATTTCATCCATGAATGTTGGAGATATCCTTCACGATCAAAGTATCGCTTGGCATGAAAAAGCACTTCATTCATTCGCTAGATTACAACTATGCATCCCAGAAACACTTCCAAGTATTTTTATATAGTCTTTCATTTAGTCACACAAATGCTTAAAAAATAAAATAACACATTTCATAAAAAAGCAAAAATAAAAATAAGAAAATACAACTTCTCAGCATTATCTCCTTCCTCTTTCTTTTCATTGTTTCTCGGACTCGTGCCATGAAATAACCTTGCTGATAACCTAGACTAGCTAGAGCTAGAACCTTCGTACGACTTTGATCTTGTGGCTTCAAAAGCGTGACCTCCAATTTTTAAGGCATAACTTAAATCTCTTATGTTGATCAGCCAACCTACCCACATATGAAAATTTTCAAGGATGCCATAGTAGCAATCTTGGATGCATGCTTTATGTCTTCCATGCATTGCTCCCCCAAAGTCTTTTTGTTTCAATCTTAAAAAAAAAAGTCTTTTTGTTCCCATTAATGATTGCAACAAATTTACCTTAGCCCTAGTTTCGCCTCCTTTCATTGTAACACTACCAGCATCATAGTTGATTGACCTCTGAGCACACCTTAAGACATTCCCTGCTGCTGCAACCTCATTTGTTGTGTTAAGTTGGTCGTTTCTACCTTATGTCAGCCAATTGTTGCTCGTATTTATTAATTCATGCTTACAATTTGAGTCATTATTTTTTACTCAGTTTTCTAGGCTTGGCTCACCTTTGAATAGGCTTTGGTTGATTAAATTCCTCAATGTCTTCCTTTTTTTGAAAAGTGCAATGTCCTCCTTTTGCTACAAGGTGGGGAACATACCCTTGTAGATCCTCTCTGCTTTATGGAACATGACATCCATCCGAGAGGATAATTGTTGTGTTGACTCCTTCAACACTACCATCTAATTTTGAAATTCTCTCCACTCTTGTTTCTTGCTAGAATTGCTTCTCCATGGAGTTCATAGTTAGTACCATAAAAGAACATCTCTACAATATCCGGTGTCCTCCAAAACTCCAATAGACTTATTTTATACCTATACCAGGTGAATGAAAGGACTAGCAATTTCCTTCACTATTACAACCATAGTAACTCTGAATAGCATAGGAGGACAAAAAGTATTCTTATGCCACTCCTCCACTTGATAATCGATTGGCTTCTTTGGTCCACTCTTCACAATAAATCTCGACAAGGCTCCTCTCATTAGCAAAATCATGAACAATAATTCTTTTAGTGTTTGCACAAGCTATTTTTACATCATTTTTGGTTTGATTGGTTTAATTTAAGGAGCTTTCACTAAGCTGTATAGGCCAGCATCATTGTTGCAACCTTCTTAATAAGGCTTGCAACCTCACTCAAAAATGCTCTATTCTATTTTGGACTATTGTAGCTAGTAGCTCGTCCTTGCCTATGCGACCCACTATTGTAGAAGCCTTTAGAACTTTGTCCTTTGCTCTTCCTCCGTAATGGTGAAGGGGACCTTGATATTTCTCCCTCCCCCTTTTTGCATATTCTACCAATGCCTAAAATAAAGGCAAAACCTCTTTTTTTTATTATTACAAGATTACTGAAACCATAACCCCTCTTGAAGAAGAGGATTTTTAACCTTTAAAATAGAAAGCAGAAGGTGAAGAGATTCCATGCCTTAGGGGTCAAAAATAGAAGTCAGTGATGATGCATATCATTTGCTGTTGAGCTCATGTCAAATGATAGTGTCCACTCATTTGATGGCTAATGTTTAGAACTTGAACTAACGTTTTGATCACAATCATCTATGTGGCAATCTAGCTAACTCTAAAGTTGACTAGAAACAATCACCTCCCCCCACAATTGACCTGGTGAGTCTTTGTGCTATACTTTAGGTTTGGCACTTTTGTCTCCAGCTGGATTTGCACCAGAAGTATTCAACTAAATCCTGATTTAATCTATGGCTAGAGATGTCTCCAACATATTGTTATAAAGATATCTAGGCGGAACACAGCCTGATTCATCCGTCTAGACCTATGAGCATCCTTATGCATTTTCTCCAAGAACGATAATCCGACGTGTCTTCTCTGACTTGACATGTCCCATTACTTGACCCTCTCAAAAATACTTCGAAATGCACTAGTTATTTAAGCTTCACCATAGTTGCATCGATCTTCATCTGCATGGCCACTCATCGAGGTCAAAGGGTCATTCAGTCACCTTAATGTCGCACAATGCATTAATTCTTCCACAAGTCGATCATCTAGTCACTATTACCCCCCCCCGCCCCCCCCAAGAATTAACGTAGCACACTTCTTCTCATTGCTAATTGTTTCTTGGACGATTATTGACCCGAATTTGCGGAACAACCAATGATCTCCTATTTTCCACCTTGATCTCCGTCATAACAAGGAGAGCTAACCCATAGCTCCAGTCATTTGATCATATCAGATGTAGTCTAACCTGGCTCTCAAATAGTCCTAAGCTTAAGGTTTTATAATTTAATCTCTGGTAAATCCTACCAGGATCTCTTGTAATTCTCTGGGGAACACTTTTCGCTACAATGAAACTTTCATCCATGCCTTTGGGAAATTAGTTGTTTTTCTCTTCTAAGATTTTCCATGTAAATCTTTTTTTGATTCCTCTTCTTGCATTCTTCTTTTGCAAGTTTTGCTATGAGATCTGATCTGCTCCATGTGAGACTAGTGTTGTCCAATCTTGCCATCTGAATTCTCCCATCAAACAGTGCCTTTCGTTTATCACTAAATTTGGGTCTATCTTAACTAACGCTGCTTTTGCTATTTATTTAGTAATAAGAGTCTGGACAATAACAGTAATATAGTTGAATTTTTTCTTGATATTTTTTGTTTATATTTCACAGTTGAAGGGGTTGATCCTCATAGGAGAGATAAATTGATTGATCTCCTTGATATCGACTTACAGTGGAGGATGCATAAAGTTTCGGATGGTCAGCGCCGTCGAGTCCAAATTTGTATGGGCCTTCTTCGCCCTTACATGGTAATAACATGACATGCCTTTTGTCATTGAATATATTAACTTCTTGCGTAAATGGTATCAGAAATCATGCCTTTTGACTTGGTGAAATGATGCAGTTCTATAAGCTAGCATATTATGCATCTTTTGTTGCAAAATAAAGAACGAAATTGTATTATTCATTGGATTGGTCAAAGCAGGAACTTGATCGTACAAGAAGAGTTAGGGAACAATACATATTTGACTCTAGAACTCTAGAAATTCATTTTATTTGATTTTAGCACTAAGTTATAATCAAATGTAAATATGATGAGATATGTTAATTAATTTTGGCAAATGTAAACCCTCGTGAGATCTTAGCTAATTATAATTTAGCTCTCAACTTTTTGATATTTTTACAGTTTCATTTTTTCTCTTAAAATATCATAGAGCAGTCTCTTAAGTTGATCGATGTTCAGAATTTAATGGTGAATGTTGTTAAAAGAATCAGAATTTTTGTGAAATTTTTTGGGAAAATTTTAAAAAGAATCACATTAATGAAATCAATTATACACTTTAATCTTAATTCTTTTTATTTTGCATGTAATCCACTTAACTTTTTTAAACATCTCAAAGTGACTCCTATGTTGTGATGAAATGAATGGGAAGTCTTATGTGTAATTGATATTGAGTAAAAAATGAAATTCATTGTCATGCTAAGCGCTCTCTGCTTTATGATAGTAGGGGATGGTAATCCATCGTATGCAACCTTTCCTTTATTTTTGATAAAGTTTCGAACTTGAACTTGTGACCTTTTGATCTCAAATTAGTGACATTTACTAAATTTGCACGAAGCTCATCCTCTAATTGTCTAATAATGAGTGCTGTACAACTTCTCCAAATGATAAACAGAGGATATAATCTGACCCAATCAAAAAAGCTTAACTCTAGTTTAAAAACTATTGGAGGAATGTAACAGTAGGGCTATTTTGTGATATTTAGAAGTGCCAGGTGACGTGTATATTATGTTGATTAATTTGGCATAAATATGTTATTTATTAAGATTTTAGGTTGCCAATGATTTTCATCTCCAAAAAATTTGAAATGCTACAGTAACAATAACATCATTCTCTGGATCACACACAGGTTCTACTGCTCGATGAGGTGACAGTAGATCTTGACGTGGTAACCAGAATGGACTTACTCAACTTCTTCAAGGAAGAGTGCGAACAGGTAGGAAAAAACTGTTTATTCAAAAACAATTTGTTTGATAGTTGAAATTGAATTCGGCCGATCTTCAAGAATTTGGCCTGAGACAGTATAAAATCTCTTACCAAATTTATTTACCAGTTTCATTTCAAACCATGATTTAGAGAGGAGCCATCATTGTTTACGCCACACATATATTTGATGGATTGGAGACATGGGCTACAGAATTAGCTTACATCCAAGATGGCTTGCTGAGAAGGTCTGCGAAGATGGCCGACATTGATGAGCTGAAGAGTTCCAACAACTTGCTTTCAGTAGTTGAACAATGGCTTCGTTCCGAGGCTAAGCTGCCAAAGAAGGAAGCCGTCAATGTTCCAGCTCAAGTTGGAAGCCGGTCTTCTCCTTTCGGTAGCTCTCTCCTCAGATCCTCGCGGCATATGGCATATTATCGTTGAATCATGCAGCACATTTTGCACCATCAGAGCCATTATACATTATTTACAGGTATGCTGCTTATAGGTCTCTGACTCTTATTAAGTTTTCTTTTTTCGGTCCATTATACTTTGTTATATGATTTGTAAATTATGATGTATCTATTATTTTGTTGTTAGTTCTTAAGGTTATATAAGCTGTTTTTTAGTCAAAATAGACTGTTTTTATGATAATTGATAATTTTTTCTTGTCTAAAATTCTCCTTTTTAGTCCATTTAAAATGTATGCTCCTATGGTTATAGATTCTCATCATTATTAGTTTCTTTTTTCTTGGGGGTTATGAAAGGTGTTGAATCTTTTATTAAAAGGTAATAGATAGAAGGATTGAACATAAAATAATTTATATTCAGAAATTGAATGTCACTAATCAGAAGTCATGCACTATAAGTGCAACAGATAAAAGTCTTTGGTTGATCTATAAGCAATTTAGCTTCTTATTCTTGTTCTCCTTCATCCTCACTACAGCTAAAGCAAACTAAAAGTTATGGAGTCTTTCTATTCTCATTTTCTTCTGCTGCCTCTTCGGAAGTCCTAGCTGGATTTACTCTTTTGACGGCTCTTCGATCTAATTTGTTTGAGATTGAATTTAATGTCTGATCTCTTGGGTTAGATTTAAAGGAGAAAAATAGTTGAGATTCCTTAAGGATAGGTGTTATAACGGTGGATGCTCGAGCTTGGACAAGCTACATTGGGAATGTACCTGGTTAGATTTAAAGGAGAAAAATAGTTGAGATTCCTTAAGGATAGGTGTTATAACGGTGGATCCTCGAGCTTGGACAAGCTACATTGGGAATGTACCTCGACGACGGAAGACAATATTTTGAGGAGGTTGCTTGAGAGTCGACGATAGAAATCACCACCGTGAGATGTTAGATGTCGAAAGCAGCATCTCGAGGATGTCCCATGAGCATAAAAAAATCCAATTAATATATATATATATGTTATATAATATATATGTCTAAGGATTCTGGCATGTGCAAGTTTGTAAAGGTATATCTTTTGTTATGTCATTCTTGCCTGAATCCCTTTCAATCTAGGATAAAATGATTCTAGTATAGACAGTCCACTTATGAGCTGAACTTCTATATTGAAAGTCTTATTTCTACAATTCTTCATTATAATTCCATCATAAGATAAGATTTATTCATCAGTTCTTTTCCTATTATTATGGCCCTTTGCTTAAACTAGCTTGTTGTTTGGTCCAAAATTGAAATTAAAAAACTTCCTGTTCTTTCTTCATTTATTTATTTATTTTGTTCTTTCTTCATTTATTGATTCTTTTCTAATTCACCTTATTTTAGAAAAGAAGACGCGTTGAACAAGTTCTATGTACTACTTCTCTTTCTCTATTGACTTTTCAGATAGATTCACGCATGCTGTGGACGATGCTGTGTCTGCTTCTCTTGCCAGTGTTTGTTGTTGCAAACTCACCATCTGCTGTAGAGATTTTTATTGAGCAGACTTGCTTCACTATTATGAACATATTTGTGTAAATTGAAAATCCTGCAACTTTTAAAGAGTGTTATTATTTAGAAGTTTTTTATTATGTAACATCAAATACATTTATACATACTTTTTTTTTACTTATTATAATTATAAATTAAATTAATTTAAATTATATAAAATATAAGTGAATTTAAAGTGAATTTTAAATTTAAATAATAATACATAGCTCTCAATTTGATCAAACTTTAAAAATTATATTAAATTTGATACTAACAATTATATTTTACAAATATTGTAAATACTAATATCAATAATAAAATAACATCTAAATCCTATATTATATGATTTTAAAAAAATAAGTTTTAATTTTGTATTTTTTATTTTCTAAAATACAATCTAAACTTCGCGAAATTGTAATTTAAAATCAAAATTTTAAAGTCAATTTTAATCGGCTAATCATAAATTAAAAGTTTCAATTGTGAGGTGAATTTAATTGATTTAAATTGTTTAATTTTTTAATTTAAAATTAATTTTAAAGTTTTATTGAATTAATTATATTTATTTTTATTAATTATTTATTATTAGATTTCATACATTATACATATATTAAAATGCAATAAGATCATAAATAAATAAATAAATTTTATTATTAAATTAAAAGTTTCACAAATAAGTAATAAATTTAATTTACATCCAATTAAATTTTTAATTTAATAATAATTATTATTTGATTGTAAAATCCTCAATTACTATTAATTTTAAAAATTAATTATATTTTATTAATTTTTAAATATTTATTTTATTTTTTATTGACCTCAAGCTTTTAAAACTTAAAAATAAATTTAAATTCAAAACCTGTACATTTTACTTCAATTTACTTACATTGAATTTTAATTATGATCAATAGTATCTAAACATGCCTTTTATATATTTTATGTCACCTTAAAATAAAATTTTAATCAAAGTAACTCAACCAATTAATGTCTATAGAATTGGATTTTAAACTTAGATCTCATATGTGACAAACTTGACCCAACATAGTATGGATCAAATATTTTGAATTGAAGCTCTGAACTTAGAGGCCAGCTTAAGTTATATATATGTACTCATGTACGTACATACATACATATATATAATTTATTTTAATATAGATTTAAAAAAAAACTTACTTATATATATATTATTATATAAAAATAGAGTTCATCATCATTTAAATTAATTTTAATTTGAATGAAATAATTTTGAGCATAAAAAATCCAATCAAGTTAGAAGAGTTAATTTTGTGGTCACACTTATCTCGTAAGTAGTTAGTATTTATTCACATTATTACTTTTTTTAAATTAATTAATAATCAATGAATACACTAATTAATTAATTAATTTTCAGTTATTAAAATAATCACCTAAATCTTAGCCTACTAAAATCTCGTTGGTTGAGATAAAATAGGAAACGGATATTAATTTGTATTATTAATTTTTTTAATATAATTAATAATCAATGAGTACATTAATTAATTAATTTTCAGTAAAAAAAAAAAATCACCCAAATCCTAACCAACTCAAATCTTTTTGTTGAGATAAAATAGGAAATTAACAGATCCAGACCAGACGTATGTATATATATAAATATGTACACCTCAAATATATATAATTCAATCGAGATTTCATGTTCAAAATAACATTATTTGATTCTCAATATATTGAATCCAAGTATGGAGTACTCATGTCCTGCGCATTCTCTCTCTCACGACCTCACCGTCATATACTTCTATCTCACCGCCATCCCCTACATCCACGGTGTAATCATGATCGCCTACATGATCGTCGACCACTTAATTATATGTTGGCTTAAGATCAGGAGAAAACGTATGACTGTCCCGGCCATGCACTCAGCGTAGCAAACACACCGCATATGATGCCAAAGTTGGAGCATGCAGATAAGGGTGAAATCACGGCCATACATGCATGAATATATATATATATATCCTATTTCGTAATTTGGAATAGCCTCGTACGTGTTTAGTTATATATATCCCACATGCATTAGAAAATGCATTGTACATTTTAGTTTGTTCATGTTAAAAATTGAAAAAATAATGTATGATTGAGGTTCTAAGTATGAAATTTTTCTTTCATATACTGTTGATTGCTGAGCATTATAATTTTATGATATAAATATATATATCAACAAAATATATAAGTTTGCTGAGGAGTTATCGATCTGCAGGTTAGAAACATATTATATACTATTATAATTTTTAAATAAAAAAAAATTATGATGACTAGAAGCAAAATTAATATATTTTTCTTGTAAAATTGAATAGTTATTACATATAATTAATGTTTTTGCTTTCATTTTAAATGAAGTAGTAGTCTATCTGGTGTGTCTGATCTGAGATCTGAGCTTTAATTTAATTTGAGCAAGTATTCTTAACTTTAGTTAATTTGATTAATTTAGGTTAACTCTTCTAATTATATATGTGGCATGGAGTACTAAAACTAATCTTAAATGGTACTTGTTTAATGTTATAATTAATTAGTTTTAGTTAAAAGTAAGAGACTTTGAATTAATTACTTTTTGATTTGATTAATTACTTTTGGGGTAAGAATTTAATGCAAAAATTAAAAATTACTAGAAACTCTTAAATTTTGCTCAATTCAAAAATATCTCAATTTTTTTTCGATTCAAAGTTAACTTCACTTGAAATGAAATCAGTTCAACTCGTAATCAACTTGACATGAGTATAAACATAAATATTTAAAATTTTTTAAAATATAAATGAGATATTTCTACAATTAATAGGATATAATATTTTATATAAGAGAAATAATATTAGAAATATATGTATATATAGAATTTAGAAGTAAATATTATATTTTTAATATGTTTAATGTAAATAATTAATATTTTTATTGAAAAATATAATTTATAATTAAGCTTAATTCAACTAAAAAGTCAACTCAAAATTGAAAAAAATTTAGCGAGATTGAATCCGACTCGACTCAAAATTAAAATTAGTTAAAGCCCGATTTGCTCGAAATCGATGGGAATGGAAGCTGCAGCCTCTGTGCGAAATATTTATATGGATATTAATTATATCACAAAAAATTTCCGCAACTAAATAATTAATATATTATATAATATTAAAATAAGTAAATTACACTCAGGTTTCTGGGGTTGGAGAGAGTATAAAGTAGCCCCAAATTATTAAAAAAAATAAAAAAGAGATTTTTTTTTTATTAGTCTAGAAAGGGAAATCTTCTGCACATGGGGCAGAGAAACCGCCTGTGAAGCCACAAGTCGATGCACTTCTTGTGGAAGGCGTGGCTGCAGCTCGGTAGAATCCGCAGCTTCTCGCCAATGGCGAACTCCTCCAGGCATATGGAGCAGCAATCATCCCATGGCTCCTTATCTGCTTCAACTCTGATGACCGGGATCCTCCTCTGGTTTCCAAAACGCCGTCGTCTTTTTCTTACAATTTCCTCCGGCGAACTGCTCTGAATGGCTGCGACGACGGCGGCGGCGGGGTGCCCGCTGGGATGAATGGCGGCCGCGGTAGCGGTAGCGGGGGGTCCTCTGGGATGAATAGCGGCGGTAGCGGGTCTGCGGGGGGTCCGAATGACGGCGGCGGCGGTAGCGGGGGGTCGGCTGGGATGAATCGCGGCGGCGGCGGCGGCGGCGGCGGCGGCGGCTCGTCTTTTCCTGATCCAAAGGCCATCTATGAAGACGTAGATGAGTGCGACGTAGTAGATGAAGAGGCATACATTTCGAAAGACGTTAAGGGGGGTGAGGACGAGGTAGTCGTAAGGGCAGAAGATGTCCATGGCTTCGAATATTATTATTCAGAAATTTGAGTACGTACTTCAAATTAATCACCAGATCGAGAAGAATCAATATTTATACATTCTATATATTAATATTCATGCATGCATGCATGGAATAATATTACGTTTGTTATTTCCCTGTTTTATCTCAACAAATTAATTAGATATATTAAGGACTTTTTTTTTAAATTACTTATTAATAAAAAGTGAAATTAATTGATAATTTTTTTTTACTTATTATTATAATTATAAAATTAATTAGAATCTTTTGTTTTTGTTAGGATTTGGGTGATTTTTTTACTTACAGAAAATTAATTAATTATATTTATTAAATGATCATTAATTATAAGATTTAGTAATAAAATCGCTAGAAAAAAAATACTTATATATATATATATGTGTATATGTATATTATATTACCAACAATTAATAAAAAACTTAATTTTTTAATATAAAGTACTAACAAAATTAGTGTAGAGAAATTGTAGAAGTGAAATATAATTAAATCCACTCAACTCTATACTTCCCGATCGATAATGAAGAACAAATTAATGGAAGCAATTATTTTCTATTTTGTTTCAACTAAAAGCGAGTGTCTAATTCTGCGTTTTCCCTCGTTGTCATCACTTCTATGAAATTCACGTAATGCAAGACTTTCTTTGTTAAAAAAATTAAGAAATTATAAGGCAAGCAGATAATAAATTTTTTTATTTACGTGGCACTATTGTCACATAACTATCACATAAGAATTCTAGTTAAATTTAAAGTTTGAGGTCACTTAATTTCTAATCATACTCATGATAATTTAAAAGTTATTTTTTTATTTAAGTGATACTATTGTCGCATAAAAAATTTAATTGAATTTAAAATTTGGGATCATTTACTGGAGATATATAATATAATTCTATAAAATATTAAATATTTAAAGTTCTCAAAATATTTTTATTAATTTTAATTTTTTATCTCTCTACTCTCCCTCTTTCTTCTCTCCACTCTCTTCTTCAACCCGCAGCGCCATCTCTCCTCTCTCCACTCTTCTCTCCTACCCGCATCTAAACCTGGCCAATGGGCGGGCCGGGATTGGCATGGGCCGGGCTTAATCGGGCTTTGACTAAGTCAAATCGGGCTCGGGTCGGGCTTAGCTCGACTTACGGGCCTACTTTTATTACCAAGTCCGCCCAATGTGCGGGCCGGGCTACCCACGGGATTTATTTGATTTGAAATTTTTTTTGGACTAGAGAAAAAATATTTTATTTTTTAAGTTTAATATCAAAGAACTTTAATTTTATATTAAAAAATGTATAAAATATAAAATAAAGTTGATTCTAATATTCATATTTGTGTTAGATGTATAATAAATTTTATTTTTTGTAGTTAAAAGTTTTCTTAGGCAAAAAAATATCTCAAACCAAACGAAGCCAAAGTATCTAAAATTTATATTCAAACATAATTTAAGTCCTAGACATTCTAGCATACTATAATATTATTATAATATTGTTATTTACGCTTTTCATAATTACATATTAATATAATTTTATTTAAGTTGATAATTACAAAATCCAATAATATCTTTAATAGGATATTAATTTAAAATAGTTAAACAAATTAATGAGAACTCTAAGCTAGTAAGCTTCATGTTTTCATTCAATTTCTTCAATAACCAAAGAAAAAAATTAGAACCTAATAAATATAATTTTAATAATATCTATTATAATATAAACATCATCAAAAGAAGTATATATGGCAATATCATCATTTTCAACATGGGCCGGCCGAGTATGGCACTGGTCGGGCTTAATCGGGCTTTGACTAAGTCAAATCGGGCTCGGGCCGGGCCAAACCCGAATATCGGGCCAAAATGAATGACCAAACCCGTTTAAAATTTATCGGACTTTGGCTAGCCTGTCGGGCCACCCGCCCAATGCCCAAGTCTACCCGCATCCTCTCACTTCTATCACACTCTTTCTCTCTCCTCTCTCCTCTCTCCTCTCTCTCGCTCTCTCTCTCTCCCCTCTCACACTTATATAATAAATTTATAAATTTATTTATATAATAAAATAAATTTACTTACATTGATTGATGTAAAGATAAATATATATATTTTAATTGAATAAATTTAATTATAATTAAATTAATTTTAAATTAAAAAAATTAAATTATAAAATATAGGTGAATTCAAAGTGAATTTTAAATTTAAATGATAATACATAACTAAACTTTAAAATTTTATTAAATTTGATATAATAATTATATTTTATAAATATTATAAATACCAGTATCAATAATAAAATAACATCCAAATCCTATATTATATAATTTTAAAAAAATAAGTTTTAATTTTGTATTTTTTATTTTCTAAAATACAATCTAAACGTGACAAAGTTTTAATCCAAAAATCAAAATCTTAAAGTGAATTTCAACCGGCTAATCATAAATTAAAACTTTCAATTGCAAGATGAATTAAATTGATTAATTTTTTAATTTAAAATTAGTTTTAAAATTTTATTGAATTAATTATATTTATCTTTCTTACTTATTTATTGAATTGTATACATTATACATATATTAAAATGCAATAAGATGATAAATAAATAAATTAACTCTATTATTAAATTAAAAGTTTCACAAATAAGTAATAATTTTATTTCAAATAATGATAATTATTTAATTATAAAATCCTCAATTACTGTTTATTTTAAAGATTAATCATATTTATTAATTTTTAAATATTTATTTTATTTTTTTTTGACCTCAAGCTTTTTAAAATTTTAAAAATAAATTTAAATTCAAAACTTCTACATTTTACTTCAATTTACTTGCATTAATTTTAATTATGAATTGAAAATTTCATTGCAAATCAAAGCTGAATTATAATTAATTAAAAGATTAATTTCAATCAATTGTATAAGTTAAAATTTAAATCTAATTATAATTATTTTTTTAATTATTTAATTTATATTATCTTAATCATTAAATTCAATTGATTTATTTTATATATTATTAATATATAAAATATTTATATGTAAAACATAAATTTAATTATTGCGATTATGTATTATTAATATTTTTAATATTTTATATTTTTTATCATAAATTACTTATATATAAAAAATTAATATGTATTTTTAAAAATAAGAAAATTAAATTTATAATTTACAATTTTTATTAAATTTTATAATAAATGCGTATTTATTTTAAAAATATGTGAAATTAAAATTCTGTGCAGTTTTTCCAAAAGAAATGCAGGTAATATAAGAATAGTACGTACGCAATATTTTATCTATGTGAATAAATGTATTTTTTAAAAAAAATCTCAATTAACTAATTAATTAATTAATTAACATAATCAGTATTAATTAAAAAAATAAATTTATTTTGTTTTGCGCAATTGCTCAAATATCGTGTGACTCATGAGAGGAGATCGATCAATCAACTCCTAAAAAATAATAAATTAAGAGATCATCATCTAATGAGTCCTCCTAGGTGAAGTTGCAGGAACACGATTGACATATATATTATAACGCTTTTGATATAGCATATATATAAGATCGTGCTTGACATAGCGCGCGCATTATAGTTTTTCTTAAGGAACACAAAATTTTTGTATAAAAATTCTAGTTTCCTCATTTTATTCATGACTTTCAATACCTTAAAAATGTTTAAGTTGGAGAAAAACTTTTTTTGTGGGCACTATATCTATTACGACAGGAAACAATCAAAGATTTTTTATGTGGAAAACCGATGGGCGGAAAAACCACAGCTCCTTTTCGAGGAGGCTTGAAAGATCACTAGAAATGCATTCTTTTGGTTACAGTATTTGAAAGGATATTTTTTGGATCTTAGCCCCTTTGAAGGCTATGTACAGGAAGTATATATACCCTGAGCCTGTTATGTCTAGTCACTTCTAGCCGAGTAACCTATGACCTTAGCGACGGCCCAATTAATGCCTGCGGATGGCTAGTATGTGACTCCTGTACGGTATGTCAGCGGTCATTCCCTGTCGGCGGGAAAACCGCGTTTTTCTCAGAGAAGTACAATCCCCCAACGGTCAGATGTCACGTCGGGGCCTTCTTCTTCGACATCTTCTTCGGCGTCTGCTTTTCGGGATGATACCCCTTCTGTTCGGCTTGGGTGTCTTGCTCACGTGGAGATCACGTGAGCAACCACGTGGACGGTTCAGATGGAGGCGTGAATCCAATTACAACAATATCAAACACCTACATGATCATATAAATTATAATATAATACAGCTTGGACTATCTTATTGATTAAAGTTTACAAGCTTACACAAGAGAGAGGTTAGGATATTATGTTTATCAAATGCATGCTATACCTTAATTTGCACATATTTATTTTTGTGCATGTCACGTATTTCAAATTAATGTCTCATTTTTCTTGCATTCATGGTAGGAGAATAAGCGTGAAACAACCAATTAAGTGGAGAGCAACCAATTTAGTGTAAATGCTCAACGATTATGATCATGCAGTGCTCGATCGAGTCTACACAAAAGATCAAATTGTGAAGAAGAAGAAGAAGAAGAAGAAGAAGAAGAAGAAGAAGAAGAAGAAGAAGAAGAACATATATGGGCCAAGCCAAGTTCAACTTCTGATTTCATCACAGAAAAAAAAAAGTTCAACTTCTGATTTAATCGTGAACAAGGAGACGCCTGTGTGTGCATGCTGCATGCTGCATGCGCTGTAAGTTCAAATATTCCAGAGCTAATTAGTGCGCAAAAGGGAAAGAAGTGTTGTTGCAGAAATTGCCACAGGCGCCAGGAGGAATAGTGGATAACGTATAGCCGATTCTGTTACGAGCTCCTCTCTCCTCTCTCTCTCTCTCTGTTATTTTATTCTTCTCTATCTCTTTGTGTCTCTCTCTCTCTGCTGTGTCATTTCATATTCCCTTATCAGAGCTCTGATCGAAGCAAGTGTCTCTCGCCGGCATAAGCTGCGTCTCCGATCGAACCTGCCGCACTTCTTGCCTTCTTCAGTTCTGGTGGTGCTTCAGCGAAGGTATCTTCCACACAACGATCTATTCCTCTGTTTTCTTTTAAGTGATCGATTGCCTCCTAGATGTAATGCGAGCTAGCGCTGATTATTCATGAGTTGCCGTGCATTGCTAGCTAGAGCTCGGCGGCGTTTAATTGGAAGGTTTCAAGAAGACCCAACTAGTAGAAGAGGGTTTTGGCAGAACTTGACTTATCGGACGAGCTAGTGCTGAGGGTTGCTCACGCCAGAAGCGTAACTAGCTAGCTAGCTCGAAGAACTGCTACCATTTGAACTCCGAGCTCGCGCGTAAGTATTTTTCCTCGCTCAATCTCTGCTGAAAATTAAGAGGGGCAAGCTTGCTAAAGGCATTCATCGCTGACCTTATATATAAGTTGGAGGTATATATATAATTTATTGTTGGTCTTTGTTTCATTCTTATTACTGTTCTGGTTTTTGAGGTTATATAATGTTATTCCGTTAATGGACAAGAGTGTGGGTTTTTGCTTGTGGACTACCGTGTTTGCAGTAAATGTGTATACTATGCTAGCTAGTTCGTCTGACCTTTTGCCAATCCTTTACCTTCTTGGTATCCTGTAAGTATTATGCTTTTTAAATGAACTTACTCCTGATTTTCTCTTTGTATTCCTCGTTTATATATCCCTGATGTCTCAATTGTCTCTGTGAAAGAATTGTTACAGCTCAAAATCTCTGTTCGCTCTAATTTTTTATGATGTTCCAATTCGTATCATAACTACCCAGTTCGTTTAAGATTTGACTCATTTGTAGGCCTAATGTTAATAATTTATAGCGATCTCATCTTTTATAATAGTTGTTTTGGTTGTAAGCTAGTTCTTGTTAGTAGTTTGGTTCAAATGACTACAGCCATCCTGCTATCAGATTGACCACTGTTTTAAGTCGATACGCTCTGACCTCATTGCTTTGTGACACATTTGCTCATGAGAATCCATCTATCATTTCCATTATGAACTTAGTTGTCCAATTAGCACCTTGCTATTTTATGTTACGCTATAATAACTATTTTCAGTGAAAAATGTTTAAAATTTGATGCTTGAATAATGTTAAGGTGGATGTGTGGATATACACAAAAGGATAGAATGAGAAATGAGTATATCCGAAAGAAAGTTGGTGTTGCACCAATTGAGGATAAACTTAGAGAAAGTCGGCTTAGATGGTTTGGACATCTAAACCGTAGGCCGATTGAAGCTCCAGTTAGAAAAATTGAGTTATTAAATTTTGCCCATGTACAAAGAGAAAGAGGGAGACCAAAGAAGACATTGCAAGAAACTATAAGGAGTGATCTTAGTTACTTAAACTTAGATAAGAATTTGGTAACTGATAGAGCGCAATGGAAACAAAGGATTCATGTAGTCGACCCCACCTAGTGGGATTAAGGCTTGGTTGTTGTTGTTAGGTGTGAACTTTGTCACTTTAGTGCTTTATAATATACTGTCTAAGAAAACCACTGCGAGCTTTGGAAAAGATAAATCAATAGATTTGAAAGAGGCAAATTGTGTGCTAATCATGATAATTGGGAGGTTTTTAGGGATTATTTTCTAATGGAATCCCTATATAATGACTTTTCAACAAGATTCACCTTGTTTTGCTTTACTATCATCGGTGATACTTGTTTGTTGTTGTTTTAAGATGTGGTGTTTGTGATTGTAATGCTTGATTTTCATGTTGCTATATTTATATTACAAAATTTTTTTGTTGTTTCAACGGCTAATTATAGATAATTTTGATACATACTTCACGAGTTGTTTTGTAATTAATACAAGTGTGTTTGTGTAAACTGTTGTTATTCCCTAGGCAGATCATGTTCTTTTGGCTGTCATAATGTTTGCTTATATAAGTTTCTCTGTTCATGCCAGTTCACTGACATTTTTTTTGTTGTGCTTAAGAGAACCATAGGAAATTAAGAAGTAGCCAACTTTATTTCTCTATTTATAGTTTCATAAAACATTATTAAACTCTACAATATGTAGTTTTCATTTATAGCAGAATTCTTCACCTATTGTTTATTTCTTAATCTGTATTTTTACTTATTCACGTATTTTTCTAAGTAAGTTGGCTTGAGCTTTTGAAACTCAATTCAAAGATGGAAAATAGCCCCGTCACAGGCAAGCGTAAGCTCACTGGACCAGATTCAGCAGACATACTATCACAACCAAGTAAATCTGAAATTTCTGAAATCGCTGTGGAAAGCAAGATTGTTTCTCGAACTTGCGTCCATGAAGTTACTGTTCTATGCTACTGCGATTCACCCAAAGGTGAAACATTTCATCAGACGGATAAAAATCCTATCTACAGTGGAAAAATGGGCAACAAGTATATATTTGTATTGTATCCATTTTCAGTGGCTTTTCTTGAGGGTAAGACGGCTGTAGCTGAGTATGCCATGGTCATGTCCTTTCACGATGACCAGAGGGCTATTTATACCTCAGCTTTGATGGTTTTGAGCAATCAGGAGTACAATGAACTGAATCAGGAATTATCTGATGTTTGGTTAATGGCTGGTGATGTGACCACCTCTCCTTATTCCAGTTGCGTGGTCTTGAATACTGAGAACTTTGGGGGTATGCCATATAGCAGTTCTAAGTTACTAAAAGGGACGGCATTGGTCATTTTTGATAAAATCCATTATATGAAAGATCGAGTAAAAGTGGTTGTTTGGGAGGAAACTATAATCTTCTTACCTGCAGCATCCAAGAAGCTGTGTCTAAAAATGCAGAAGTGAGTGGACTGATTGCTATGGGTGGATCAGATTTATATCTTTTTGTGGATGAGAATGAGCAACTTAAGGAGGATACCTTCACAAAACTCGAGGGGGCATTCATGAAACAAAAGATCAAGTGGATGGCTACTTTGAGAATACAGAAGTGAGTGGATGAATTGCTATGGGCGGTACTGTCTACGGATTCTGACATGTGCAAGTTTGTAAAGGTATATCTTTTGTTATGCCATTCTTGCCTGAATCCCCTTCAATCTAGGATAAAATGGTTCTAGTATAGACAGTCCACCTATGAGCTGAACTTCTACATTGGATGCCTTATTCTACAATTCTTCATTAATTCCATGATAAGATAAGATTTATCCATCAGCTCTTTTCCTGTTGTTATGGGCCTTTGCTTAAACGACCATCAATTCAAAACTGACTCAAGTCTATAGGTTCACACTAGCTTAATGTTGTTTGGTCCAAAATTGAAATTAAAAAGGTTCTAGTTCTTTCTTCTTTTATTGATTCTTTTCCAATTCACCTTATTCTAGAGGAGAAGACATGTTGAACAAGTTCTATGTACTACCTCTCTTTCTCTATTGAATTTTCAGATGGATTCACGCATGCTGTGGATGGCGATCAGGATGCTGTCTGCTTCTCTTTCCAGTGTTTGTTGTTGCAAATTCACCATCTGCCGCAGAGGTCTTTTTTGAGCAGACTTGTTTCACTATTATGAACATATCTGCGTAAGTTGGAAAAACTGCAACTTTTAAAGAGTGTTATTATTTAGAAATTTTTTATTATGTAACATCAAATACATTTATACATAATATTTTTCTAACATTTTATTGAATTCCAGCTAGTACTCCAATATTTTCATTCTAAGATTTTTGAAATTCCAAATAAATGCTCCACTATCTTCCATCCATTGCATTTTGAATATCATAGAACTCTCATAGAACATCATTATCACTTGTTGACAGTTCAATCATTTTATCATGTTCTCATTATTTGGATTGGTTGTTGTTATAAATATCCTACTTATTGTCATAATTATCATATATGTTACCCAACTTCTCACCATGAGGTTCCCAATTTGTGAAGGAGATGCATGATTTGATTTGATTTGATACATAATTATCAGCTTTAATGATTTGATTTGATACAGTATAGATAGTCGTATATCTAATTGTCTGTACTGAATCAAATCATTATAGATGACAGACAATTAGATATATGGTCATTTATACTGTACTGAATCAAATCATTAAAGCTGCAAACACAATGTTCTACTGCAATGTAAATATAGTATGCATCTCGTTCAGTCCCATAATATCGAACAATATTCTCATGGCTGTCCGAAAGAATAAGATTCTCTATTTCTGTTTCTATTGGAACAAAGTTAGCCACTGAAACTCGCTTCACAGCTACATCTCTTCCACTAAAATTGCCTTCAAAGATTATTGCACCACCACGATTGTAAATCCCATGATGAGAAATTACACTATTCTAACATGGCAAAGCATCTAAACTATAAAATTTAGAAAAATCCTTCACAAAATGGGAATCTCATGGTGAGAAGTTGGGTAACATATATGACAATTATGACAATAAGTAGGATATTTATAACAACAACCAATCCAAATAATAATAACATGATAAAATGATTGAGCTGTCAACAAGTGATAATGATGTTCTACGAGAGTTTTATGATATTCAAAATGCAATGGATGGAAGATAATGGAGTATTTATTTGGAATTTCAAAAATCTTAGAATAAAAATATTAGAGTACTAGTTGAAATTCAATAAAATGTTAAAAAAATATTATGTATAAATGTATTTGATGTTACATAATAAATTTTTTTTAAATAACAACACTCTTTAAAGGTTACAGGATTTTCAACTTACGCAGATATGTTCATAATAGTGAAACAAGTATGCTAAAAAAAGACCTCTGCGGCAGATGGTGAATTTGCAACAACAAACGCTGGCAAGAGAAGCAGACACAGCATTCTTAACATTGCTTTGTGGTTTAGGAGATTTTCAAGTCACAGTGTATGGAAGTTTCCTGCCACGCCATTTTCTCTACCGTTTTCATGCCGTTTGTGCATATTTCCGATGTATTTTTGTTGCACTTTGTGTGCTTTTCATGTGGCCATCTTTTGACATTGTACTGGCAGACCAAGTTTCTGTT
>KZ451936.1:460681-525066 GCA_002786265.1 Apostasia shenzhenica | reverse complement strand
GCGGCTGCCGGATCTGGAGGAGAGAGGGAAGGTAAGGGTATAATGATAATTTGTATATTTTTTAATAATAAAAAAATAAAAAAAGCATCCAGATGATAATTTTTGAAAACCTAGGGACCCCGAAGATAGAATTTAAAAAACGTGAACCTGTATGATAATAACCCTTAAACAATGGACCTGGGTGAAATTTGCCCTTTTTTTAAAGTAAACTGTCAACAAAAAACTCACAAGAAAATAATATTTATTAAAAGAGATCTACACAATATGTTTTTATTTTTGTGAGAAAAATTTAAATGACATTTACGTACATAAAATTATAAATATATCACAGGGCCTGAATGAAATTACAACAAATATAACAGCACGCCCGTAATTGCAGCCGTAAGGCACTTATAATACTGCTTTCATGTGAGGCAGTTCTTTCCTTTAAATTATATACAACAGGAAAACAGCGAAGAGCTTGTAACAAGGAGAAAAATAAAGGACCACAGCTCATATAACCTGAAATACCTTTATAAAGCCTTTATTTTTTACTGATTTATCTACCAAAATCTATCCTTGTTGACACTTAGATAGCCAGCCATAACTTTTCCTCCTGTGTTCCTCATCCCATCTATTAGAAAACACCAAGTTGAGCCCAAGGCTCCAATGAAAAAATCAGCTTCAGTGGCCATAATGAAGTTAACAAGAGGATAGTTGGTGCTTGTTTCTCTGCCAAGGCTTGCCTCGTACGTTGCCATTGTCATGTTCCCTTTTTGCCGAGTTACGTTGGTGTAGTAAAATCTCCAGTTTGGGTAGAATCTCGATTTATCAATGACTTCCTAGACAAAATTTTATCGATTTTGACAAAATATATCACTATTTGCAGAACGGCAGAAGTCTTGAGAAAAAATTTATGATTTCCAAGCAAACATACCTGCATTTCGGTCGATAACCATATACTGTTAAGGTGAGGAAAATGCTTGCGAATCCGATCAGCGAGCTGCATGTAGTTCTCAAATTCAACGACTTTCATTTCGCAAGCTTTGTCTCCCATTCTTACATGCATGCTAAGGATTGGCCTAGGAATCCAAGGTTTATGGTCGGACCAAACAAATTTCTCGATATCAGAAAGAGATCTGTTCACACTTTCCTGTAAAAAGAACAGAATTATTATTAAAAAAACTCATTACAAGTCTAAAAAAAAGTGGAATTGCTTAAAAATGTTAATTGGATGCCTATTACTCAGTAATGCACTAAAAGCCAAAGTCTGCCTTTTATTCCTTTTTAGTTTTCCTGGATCATAAGCTCATCCGTAGCCAATCAATCCCAGCCCCTGAACATTTCAGTTGGTTATGTCAACAGTTGGGAGAATTTGTTTAACTGACGGCCAAGCGACTCGAGCCCAATTATGGTTGTCCAATAAGAGTACGGCTTTGCGGTTTTTAGATTTACTTAACCTTTTCAGTAATTCTAACTACTGTTCCCTTTTGAATTCCTATAATTCACCCCTTCCAAAGAAGGGCAGTAACAGGCATAAATTAAGCAAATGGATATTTTCTTTGCTGTGCAAGTGATGAATAACTTGTGCATGATATTATGGAGGGATGACAACGCATTGCAAAGAAATTTTAGTGATATTTGAAAGTTAAACACATACGTGACTCATGTTTTCTGCTAACAACTCTTAATCACCATTCGCACAAGTCTAAAACAAAAAACTAACACTATGACATTGGCTGTTATTACTGATTCTTCCTTTTTTGTTCCTTCAAATCTCTAAACATTTCTGTTAGTTTACATATTGCGAAACCTTTTGCTTGACAGAATAACATTAGTACTGAATTCATATGGTTATGACTCATATATTTTGGGTACATTTAAATACTTCAATCATTGTTGACGGAAAGAAGTGGGAGCTCCGAGAATTGGCGGCATGCAACGTGTTTAGCTCAAGAGTTCTGATTATCAAGAGGTAGAATAATCATCCAGAATAACACACAAAAATTTAAGGTGGTTCAAGGAGGAATTCCCCTACGTCCACCGGGAAGTCACTGAAAGATTTCACTAAAAATAAAGGAGTTTGGTCAGAAGATCAGTACATGATGGATTACAAACATCGTTTCTGAGGTTTCTCAGGGAGATCTCTCCTCTCTTGTATCTCTAGCTCCCCTACTTTACATGTATGTCTCTGCTATATGCCTCCCCTCCCCTGGTCTCTGTCAGGAGGTATTTATAGGCGGATTGTAGCGGAGTTCAGCGAAATCTCCAGAATGGGACGCTAAATACCAATTGGGCCCATACCGGCGGTCCAACCACTGTCGGCCTCTAGAGAAACCGCTAGGAGTGGGTGGAGCACACAGCTTCTTGGTCTTTGCGACTCATGGGAATCTGTAGCGGTTGGAGCATGCAGCTTCTTGATCTTCGTAACCCGTGGGAACCTTTATTAGGAAGAAACTATGCTGACGTGGCGTATCCGATGTTGCGGGGAATGCAGTAGCTTGAATGCAGTAGCCCGATGTTGAGGGGATGTTGTAGCTCTAAGCACCGTGCCCAATACTACTGGGGATGCTGATCCACAACATCGTGTGCAAGGTTGGAGATCTGTAAAAGAATTGCAGTTAAATATAGCGAACGAAGAATGGGACATCGTGCACGGTGATAGGTAAAGCGAGCCTCCAAATGCCACGTGTACAGCTGAGATTCAACGCTGAATTCAGGTGTTAACAATCATCCAATGTTCTAAAAAAGTTTCTGATGAGAAAAAAAAAGTTAATTATATTAAAAATTGTGAAAAAATAAGAAATAAAGTAAATTGATGTAATGAGAATTGTGCGGAATGTTTTATCCAGAAAAAAAAAAGAATTGTGTGAGATGTGAAATAAAGTGATGTTTAATATTGGAGTTATGTGGGATGAGATTTAAAATAATTATCATATATTTATTTAATAAAAAACAAATTTGGTCATGGCATTAGCTTTTATGGCTTTTGGCCAAACATGCAAGAGATGCCAAGTCAAAGGAGGTGGTTTTCAAAGAAAGCCCTATAACCTTGGGGATTGTTTTCCACATTGAAAGTCAAGACAAAGACTAAAAAACTCATGGAAGAAAAGAAAGTTTTTGACAAGTATGGAAGATGGAAGTTGAAGAAAGGCGTTTTTCGATGAAGGTGACCTAAAGAAGTCGAAAAAGCTACTTGTTCATCAAATTCTTTAAAAAAACATGTTCCTCAAGAAGTTCAACAATCACTTTGGAAGACTCAATAAATCAATTCTCTCACAAACTGTTACATAAGAGTGTACACGTATTGCAATAAGTTAGAGTCTTAGACATTCCTTTATTCCATGTTCGAGGTAGCGCCACTATAATTTTAGCCTATGAATTATTCAGAAAATGCAATATCATATATAGGCATAATAGATCCGCATTTGGAGCTTAAACATCCACCATCATCATGGGAGTCCAGTGCATGGTGCAAACGTCTAGGCGAAGTTTGGAAACCTAAAGACTTCTTCTGATAGAGAGCAGTATTAGACGGTCCTCCCATTCACAACAGAAAGAACATAAAGACGGATTAGTTATAGAAAGTGCAAGTCTTGTTTTCTTATTATCCACTAAAGAGCTTTTATCGTAGTCCTCCAAAGAGTCTCTAGAAGAATCATCCCTTAATAATCGCATCTATTAATAGAAGCTAGATGTTGACGCATTGGCAATCCAAGGGTTATGTTAAAGTTCAATTCTAGGTGGTTTTTTGGCTTTGCGTTAATTTTAATCTTCTCAAAGATGATTGTTGTAAAGCTTTATTTGACAACAACCATACCCCCAAGGGCCCCAACAAGAAACCTTCAGCAAATACAAAAGCTAAATTCTTGTAACTCACTCAAATGAAAACCTCCACTTCTAGGTAAATCTCAGTAAAAGTTTGTCATAATATACTGGTACAAGATGTCATTATTGGTGCAAATTAGCAATTATACATTTGCGACTTCCATATTTCCATCCTTTCTCAAAACTAGGAATCTAAGGCAAATTTATCTTCTTATTTTAACAATTATTTCCATCATATCCTTGCATGATATTTTCATTTGAGATTCATTTTCCTCAAATAACAGGCCATCTTCCAACATATTGTTTGCAATGAGGAATGTATCTTAGCCTTTCAATCAATGTTTTTTAGCGCTTAGAAAGCATTTAATAATATTTTTCTTTAAATTACCAAAGTCTACCACTACCACATTCCATTGTGTTTCAAAATAAAGCTTGGTACCACACCATTGAGATTTCCAATGTAAAGAGTTTGGTGACAAAATCCTATTTGGTATGACCTGAAAAGCTCGCGATGCAACGATTTTAGGGAAAGAAAATAATGTTAAACACGAAATTTAGGATTAGGAGGTGTCAGCCCCATCCTGTTCTATTTTGACAAAGTCCTTGAGCACATCATTATTTGATATAGTAATCCCCTCCTTTGCCCGTGGTTTTCCCCCGACGTTGAGGTTTTCCATGTAAATTGTGTGTTCTTGTATTTATATTTCACATTATTTATTATTTTGCTATATCATTCTAAATGATAAGTTTCACAGTCAATAAGGAAGAACTTATCCAATATTCACTGGGTTCTCTGTCAAAATACAGTAAGATTAAGAATATTATTACATGAAAAGGTCCTTCAAATGCCACATTATATGTGAATAAAGTGGAATACAGAGTTCTAGTAGTATAATGCTTCAAATCTCAGTATTCAACTTTTTCGTAAAGAATACAAAGGCATTAATAATAACTAAAAGAAATTTAGTCCACTGCTAAAGAAAGTTTTATAGTGCTTGAACTGTAACTTCAAGATTTATCATGTCAGCTTAGTTTGAAAATTACATGGTCTTTAAATACAAGTGGATGCAGAAATGCGACAAAAGATGATCAAACAGAAAACAAGCCATACTAACAATTACTAATGAATGCAAAAATATGAAGCTAAGAAACTCAACAAAAGGGCATATCAACTGTTGTGACAGATAAGCAAGAAGAACAAAGCATAGGCACAGTTAAAGACCTTGGGCCAACCAGAAGGAATAGATCTCAGAACTATTTGAGCAGCTTGCAAACCAAAAGCTTCATGCCGAGCAACATTTAGCAGCTTACATGTGTACTCGCTTTTAAATCTCATTAGGTAACGAATAGCCTGAATAGAAAAAACATTATGCAGCAAATCAAAGCCACAGAGGAAAGCATGAGAAAAATAAAAATGAACGCAAATAATTTGCTAAAGCATTCATCAAACACATAGAAACAACATTAAGAGAGATTGAAACATATTCTCTAGACAAATTCAACGTGAACAATGAAATTAGATTGCTCACAATAAATGATTTTACCTCTGTGTGTGTGTGTGTGAGAGAGAGAAAAAGAGAGAGAGAGAATCAATACAAAAGAGATAACTAGTCATCCACATTAGCCTATGAAGCACGTACACGATACAGAGACACGACACGACGACACAGCGATTTTCCAAAGCATAGGACATATACATGACATAATACTTCAAATACAATAATAATAAATTAACAATTCATATTTAAAAAATACATAAAATATAAAACAAACTTAAATTTTTAAGTATAAAGAACTTGTGAGTAGCACTGAAGTCTCATAAGATCAAGATGAAAACTTGTAAACAAATGTCATCATATTAAAGAGATATGAGATGTAAATTTATAGTTCACTTTGCAAAGTGAGTTAGAGAATAAAAGAAAATACAATTTTGTTTGCTAGGACAACCACAGTGAGCACGATAATAAGAAGAGCTCTTAATGTTGAGGATAAGAAAAGGATAAAGGTGAAACTAGAATTCTAAACTTTTTACAATTGATTCATTTTCGTGAGGCTCGAGGCAGCAAGGAGAAAGAAATTTGATTTTAACTTATATTAAGTAAAATTTTAAAAGTAATAAAAGATAGGTCTTTAGATTTATTAGATAAAATTTTAACAATAATAAAATTTTAAATATTAATAAAAAGAATAAAGAAGAGATAAATATATCCATAGGTTTTGTTAAAAAATATAATATTAATAAATAAATTTAACATTAATATTAAATATATCCAATTCTATCTTATACGTCCTAGAAGTGTCCTGTGCTTCAAAAATATTCTGCATCTTAGAAGTGTCTTGAAATATCCTAAGGTGTCTTGAAGTCTTCTCATGTGTCCAAAAAGTGTCATTTAATTTTTTTTTTAATATTATTTCATTAGGACATGCAACATGGCGTGCCCAACACGATGTCCCCGCGTCTCCTCATGTGTCCCCTCGCCAACACGAATACAGTGTGGTTTTTTGAAGTGTCCATGCTTCATAGGCACTAGCTCTTAAACCAATTAAGTGTTCAACAAAGTTTCTTACATATATGATTGGAATAAATACTTCTATTATCTCAAGGTGTATTAGGTTGAAGCCTTTTATAACTAAGTGTAAGGCAAATAATTCAAATAAACATTAAAGTGATCATCTCTCGATAATTAACACCAAACTATTCAAAAAATGACTGAATGATAGGGTGACACCCTCTTGAACTACCTTCTAACTAGATAACTGATCGACTCATGTCACGCCACAACGTTGGCAATGACCCATGCTTTTGACATAGCCAAGCTCTTTGCTGATGAGATATGTGAACTAAAGTTGTATTTCTTTTGTTAGACATGACGATTCAGCTCAATGCACCCCCCCCCCCCCCCCCCTGGCTGATTCAGGATATCATGGGATAAGGGAACCAATGGATCCTAATGAACTACCCAAAGCCCAGCTCAAGCTGCCCAAATAAATTTGATCCACCTCATAAAGCCCTAGATATTACTGTGAGCTTGAGCGACTTTATCACCATCCCCACTCCAATATGTCAAAACAAATATGAGTTGACAGATAGAACTGTTAACCGCTGAAAATTATTCTTTCTAATTAAAACCTATGAGAAATAGTTCTCACAAATGTGATGAATGTCGAAAATGTAAACATGATTAGAAGTATACTGTATTTTCAAATCTTACAGATAGAAAGGAGAATACAATATTGTAATAAAAAAAATATGTTCATATGTTGCACGCACAAGTGTATGTGTGTGTAAGAAAGACTCCTGAGAAATTACAAGTTCCTTAAAATTTATCATTTTTGACACCAAAATTACCTAACAATTACATGAAGAGGCAATTATACCTGTGCACGCCACCACCTTCTATCCATTTTACGGTGATGTGGAAGCATATTTCCATCAACATCCGTTGTAGGTTGCATATAATTCCATGGATCACCCCATATTCTGAATTGAAGTACTCATTTTAAGAAATCAATAAAAAACAGCCATATTTACAAGTTCTTAAATAGTAGTCTAACATGCAAGGGAAAAAAACCTTGGAATGCGTCCAGCCCAGATTTCCTTGGAAGTGTAGTTATCCTTTACAGTTATAATTCTATCATCCCAAGCTTTCTTACTCTTCATTAGGTCAAAAGCACGGTTTCGACATTCTTGAGAAGTTTCGGGAAAGAAATAGCAAGACCAGTCAGCATGTGATGAACCTAACAAAGAGCCACAAATATTGAGTGCCTATTCAATGAATCTTACAGACAAAAACCGGATAAAATCAACTCCAGCAAATATGTGTTCAATTGTGGTGACCAAAACTCTATTTGATTTGACCTTATGAGAATGTATTGGGACAAAGCTCCCAAGTGATAAATATGAAATTTTCACCAAAGGTTTGTGATGGTAGTGGAGGGATAAGACCGTTGGTGGTGCGAAAGCACGGTTCCCAAAGTATGGATCTGTTCAACCTGATTAGGCAAACTAAGTTTTAGGGATCCCTCCTCCCTCCTTCCCTCCTCGCACTAAACCCCGTACATTATGGATTTGTTCAACTTGGCCAAGTTAATAATACTTGGACTCCATCATCACACCAAGCTCCACACAACATGGATTTGATAAACCTGTTCAGGTTACTACATACTCGAATTAAGGTTTACAGATTCCTCCCTCTCTCCCGCCCTTCATCCTCACACAACACCCCCAACCATATGGATCTGTTGAGCCCGACCAGTAGACTCAAACAAAGGTTTAGGGATCGATCCCTCCCTCCTAGCACCAAGCCTTCCATCATACCCAACCAGGTTCCCATATACACAATCTAAGGTTTATGGATCCCTCCCTCAATATAAAATGAGAGATTTTGGTTTAGCCACCTTGTATATCTTTGATATAAATGAAGTCTTCTCATTTGTTTGTGTTTTTCTGGTCATCTCATGCAAAAATATCTTCTTATAATTGTTATTTTAATCTCTTATTTGGGTTCAGAAATCAATGAGTATTGAAGGACAATATATGATACCTTGACAGCCACCATGGTCAGCTCGATTATAATAGCTAGTAACAAGAATCCTGTTTTCATTGATGGCTATTGCAAGAAGCCCAACCATGCCTACTAGTTGGGCTCCTATACCAAGACCAGGAAGCCTCTCCCATTCAGCAACTAGAAAATGCGTGTTAGGGTCATTGCAGTTCTCAGGGTGCTGATGAATCCACAAGTCCCGTTGGACTCTCCTAGTAAGTGGAAAATTGTCCTCATCCGATCCTACAACCTAAGAGAAAGTTTATCTCACAATAAAACAAGGTATCTTGTCAAACAATAACTAAGTCAAAGAAAACCAGCATCAAGAATATTGAAAAATAAATGACAACATTAAGCGACTAATTACACCAACTTCATTCCTTGGAACTTGAGGTCTTAACAATACAATAAAAGTTACGCTGTATGGTGATATATCACAGCGTAACTGATGATCAGTGAAAGAGTTATTAGCTCCATGTTTTTGGATCTTCTTTATTTTGATTTTACATTCTGATTGTCAGATATGCAGTGATGCTACAGTCAATATAAATCAAGTGCCATGCACTTATAAGCACACTGAGAAGGATAAGATTTATGCTACTATATTCTAACTTTCTTTCTCCCCCAAAATCGAATAACAATATTATAAGTAATAACAGCAGAGAAATATCATATAAACCACAATTTTTTGAAAAGAAAAAATAAGAATACCACAATTACATAGAAAACCCTCAAAATGGGAAAGTTGGGGGAGAGCCGGACAAGAAAAAAATTGCAGTCTGGAGAGTAAACTTCAAAGCAAATAGGGACTGAAACAACTGAAAATTGGGAGAAGTAATTTGTGCGAACCCAACAACTCAAACGTGAAATAGAAACTGTTGCATTGCAAAACATGACAAAACTTTTCGGTGAACCAGGTCAGTGAAAAGAATCATTAAAATTCAATGCACACATCTAACAACTTCGTATAACCACTATCCATACTAACTGGAGAAATACTAGGTTGGTTGATGCCAAATTAGACCATGTTAACACATACCATTAAAAAAAGTGTAGAAAGGGCTAACTAAACTAGGTTGGCTGACACCTGACTAAATAATGCCTGACTACCAAATTTCTTGAAAAACAAGCAAAATACAACAATTAGAAAAAGGTGTTTGAGCAGGAAATTTACAAACCCAAGGAGGATAAACATTTTGGAATGTTGCCAAGGATGCGAACTGAAGTTGCTGTTCTTTAGTGGGAAAAACTGATTGGAGAAATTTCAAGCCTAAGTTCCCCTTCCATAAAGTCCAAGGAGGCAAGCTACCATTTTGCCCACGTTTGTCCAAATTTTTATTGATATCTACACTTGTTTTACAGTTTTCCAGATGAGGAGGCCTTGGCACACTTATTGTTTTCAGTCCACTGCTAAAAGACTCTCCATTGGAATTGCTTAACTCGGCTAGTGGAGAACTCCAAGCAGAGTATAACAACGTGGACCTATCAATATCACCAAGTATCCGACTTTCCTCAAAATTTGCAGAACCATTTATATCATTTCTGGAGAATTTGCAGCCAGCGCTGTCATCAACTTCTGCAGCAGAACGTGAAAAACATTATATTCTAACCAACAGAATAATTTTACAAGCAATATAAGCCAATAAAAATTAATATAATAAGTTCTCTAATATATTAAAAAAAAGCAGCATTTTAAATTACAATCCAATGTACTTTCTTCAGTCCCTTTTTCAATTTGACTTGTGGTGGCAACTTCTAGAAGAAACTAGTCATGAGAAAAATTGATTTATTCCACATGACTAAACCTTCCTCTTTACAAAGTGTAGATTATTTTAAATTTGTTGTATGAAAGAAAAAGGTTCCACAAATGGCTAAATGACAGCATGTCATCATCACATGCACAAGATTTTTGCCTAACATATCTGCAATCATGGAAGCAATGCTACATCTCAACCACACACATGGTACACCTGACAGCCTCAAAAATTTCCCCAACAAACTGAGTTATACACTCCAAAAAGAGCAAAGTACCTCCTCAAGCTCCAACCTCAATCCTCCTGCCAAACCTCATGGTCAAACTTTGAGGTCAATGCTGTGATGATAACTTCGTGTTCTGCAATCACGATGTCAACAATGCGACAATGGTTGGCCCAATGATAATAGCAAATCTCGACCTCCTCACGGTTAGTAACATGCCAACTCAACTCAATGGCATGAATAATCACAAGGTTCCACACATCAAGGAGCGAGATTTCTATCGACAAGGTCCTTGACCCTCGACATCAATCCATGGCTAAAAGATCTCTTTGAAGGCTACAAGGTAGAATCAGATGTAATTGCCTGCAAAAGCAATCACGACATAAACTTAAAGTTTTGGCCCATCAATGCACGTGTCATCCCTTGAGGCCAACCCATGAGGACGAATACTCCAATGTCAACCACCTTAGGATCTAGCCTCAAGGTTTGACAGCCTGAAATCAATGGCACAACAATGGTTGGCACGAAGTCAAGCCCTGACCTCGGACATCGACTTTTTTATGGTCGGTTCTCGACATGTCAACTCAACTGAATGGAATAATCATCCCAAGATCCACTTAGGTCAAGGATCTCGATGTCTCTCAACATGGTCCTTAACCCCGAAGTTTTATACGGTTATGCATCTTAAAGAATTTGGAATCCCAACTACAAGAATAATGAATTAAAGTAAACATACATTTACAACTACAAATAAGACATGCTCAAACATAACAGGTTATCTACAAGAAACAGAGCACTAAATCAAATTTGGAATTCGAAACTATTGCTTAAAAGGATGTCTAGAAGCAATAACTACAAAGTATAATTCCACAAATGTAGATTTAATCCATTCACGAATCTTGATTTCCATAAGTACACTGAATAACAAACAATACCATTGTAGAGCAAAAAAAAAACTCATTTTAGAGCAAACTGATAAACCAAGAAAAATTCAGCATGGCATTAGAACTGTACATGACTGAAGTTATTGAGATATACAGGCAACAGAATCTTTTAATAAACCAAATGGGTTGTAATTAGAAGGAGAAAAGGAAGTTAAGAAGATTATTATGTTTCACAGATTCTTCTAAAATCCAAATAATAGCAACATCAATAGTAAAAACCAATTGAAAATCTTTATAGTGCTTAGCTTTATGAAACCATAAAAGAGAAAAAAAAAATACCTCCAGCCCTAGCTAACTATAATATTGCAACAATAATTGAACTTATTAATCAATAAGCATCAAACTTTACCTAAATCCAACGAGCTTGATTTTGAAGAAGCATCCCACTGGGTGCTTGAATACATTTGCCCGTACTCTGCAGTCTTGTAAGGAGTGAAAGCAACAAGAAACAAATAAGTTAAGCAGACACCGCAGAAGAAACCCAGAACCCAAATTTTGCAAGAGAAGGAGCTGCTAATCTGCATAGCTCTCAAAGATATTGCCCTCTCCAGGGTCTTCTGAGGAGTGGGTTCCATTCCAAACCTCCTCTCTTCTATATTTGCAAACCAAAAACCATCAAAAGATTCATAGATTATTTGATGAATTCCAACGGTTTATGTTCTTGAGCGAATCCGATTCAATAGCAAGCAGCTACCCGTATTTATTGCCAGTTCTCAATCTATTGACAAAGAAAATCACGGAAACTCTCCACCTTCCCTCTTTAAATGAACCTCACTCCCCTTCTTCCTCCAACAGATCGCATGTGATCATTTCCCCTTTTCTTGAAGCATATGCCTAAATATCACAATAACTACATAAACATATCCAAGAAATTTCACAAACGCAAGAAGCTCAAAACCCAAAGCAAACCCATTCAAATCGAATTAGAAAGTATTATTCCTTGCATGAACTGCTTAATTGGCGACGTTTCCTGAATCTATCAACATAAATTGATTCACAAAAAGTGCTAGAAATAACAGTTTCAGCAATCGCGGAACATTCTTCTATCATCGTAATCAATAAGAAAACAATCAAGCCACTGCATGCGAAGGTATAAACTAGCATAATCTTTTTGATACATCGCGTGTTCTGATTGCAGGGAAGGAAGAATGCAGCAGTTGGCAAAGTGGAGCATCCTTCTCTGCCACAGCCGCTGATACCTTTCCGTCCTCTGTTTCTTCCGGCGTCAGCAAAGGGGAAGTTCACCCAAACCCCACTACGCAGCAAGAATGGTAAAACGAAAAGAGGAAGAAGAAAAGGACCACCGCGCCACAAGAGCAAGAAAGAGAAAAGCCAAGCTACCAAGAACAACACCACGAATATCTGTGTGTGTGTGTGTGTCAGTGTATGTGTGTGTGTGAGAGAGAGAGAGACTGCAGGTTGAATACCATCTTCCAACTTCCCTCCATGAAGATAACACCCCACCCTGCTCTGTAACGTGGGCCCTCAAAGGCGGCTCACCTTCTGTGTGTCAGTTAGCGCTCCCTCCTTTTTGCGATCGCCATTGCCGATTGTTTTGCAAATAATGGTAGGTGGAACAGAGGAAGATGGAAAGGGAAGCTAAGCAGGATGGAGATTATAGAAATTACTGAACTGGAGATCATCTTTTTTTTCATATTTAAAAAAAAATACTTAATTAATCATGATTTTCACATTTTATATAAATATATACAAACTTTTTTTTGGATTTCTATAAATACAAATATAACAACTAAATTGTATTTTTTATTTGCAAAAATATTTTTGAGAAATTTTGGTCTTCTTAATCATGGGTTTTTAAATTCATTTAAAATTGAAGAAATATTTTCAAAATTCAGCTTAAAATAAGTACATCTTTTATCAAAAAAAAATAAAATTTAAAATTCATGAAAATTTAACTTAAAGAACAATTATATTATATTATATACAACATGATATTTTAAAAATTCAACCTTGAAGTTTGACATGAAAGTTGAATTTTTTTATAATCAAATTAGCATTAGAAAATGGTTAATATATCACATATGGCACCTTATCAATTAAATAAATAACTATTTCAATAATTTAGTTAAAGGACCTCAAATTTTATCTACTCTAATACGTATATTAATTTGTGCTTGTTATGTTAGTTTTGAGCTACTTGATTAGAATGAGTATGAATTTTAAAATTTAATTCGTTAAATCCTACTTATTATACAATAAGTCAGGTATAATTTTTTTTAAATATATTCACTCTAATTTACTAAAAAAATAAAAAAAATATATATCATTTTATATAAAAATATTAAAAATTTTATGTTGTGACAAATATATTATCACTTCTATTTTATTTAGGGTTATTATTATATCATTTGCTTATCATATTTATTTTTTATTTTAAAAATAATAAATGAATCATATTATGCAATTCAGATTATGCTAAACACGGGCCTATAGGAGCGAGCTCAAATCATAAGAAAAAAGGCAAAAAAAATTTATACAAAATTAAAATATATAGATTATATAATTTTTAATATAAATAAATATATAAATGTAATAAAAAGGATAATTAATTATGCTCATTTTTTTTTAAAAGTTCTACTAGATTTCTAAAAATTTTATATAATTACTCTTTAATTTATAATTAAAAAAATATTTAGGTTTTAATAATTTAAGATAGAGATTTAAAAATAAATTAAAATAGGAGAAAAAAATAAGTATTTACAGTTTTAAAATAAAAATTAATATTTTAAAAAAATAAATAAAAATATAATTATGGATGAACTATATGTACCTATAAATAATTTTCCGGACGGGTTGCTGACAGCTGGACGGCTACGTGCCCCGTCTCGGCTCCCTCGACCAGCTGGAGCTCCTACCAGCTGAGCTGACGTGGCATCTCTCATTCTTTAATCGAGATTCGGACTTCAAATTGTTGATTAGATAGCGCTTGTTAATTCTATTTCAGTTCCGTTATTAAATTACCTTAACTAAATTGATTATTATATTGTTCCCCACATAACTGCTTCAATTTATTCAACTTGGCTTCCTTAAATTAAAGTATGTTTTGGGATAATTTTAATTTTTTTTAAAATGCATTTAATATTATAATATTAAATAAAATTATTTTATTAATAAAAATTATGTTGAAGGTGTAAAAATGTTAATGTTTTTAAAATATGCGAAATTATTAAATAAAATTTATTTTAAAATTTAAATATATATTAATATATTTGAATGGCAGTAGAGTTTATAATTATTTTTAAAAATATATACATGTACATAAATATTATTATATTATATAACACATATTGTATTAAAAAATAACTATTCAATAAAAATTGTAGAAAAATATATTAATATTTATGTTATATATATATAAATATCATAAAAATATTGAATTTGGGTGGAGTATAACTCACTCACCACAATTAAAAGAGCCATGTGAATATAAATAAATTGCTTTGGGGTCCCTAATCTTTAGATTATTATACAGTGATTATTTAATACAATTATAAATAAATTGCGGATTGATGATGTCATCTTGATAATAATGAGCATAATAGTAAAAAAGAAATTAACGACTTCATTTTATTTGAGACTAAATGATAATATTTTTATTATGTCAGAGTTATGGATCAAAATCAAATTTTATTTTTTCAAATTATGATTAATTTATAATGATATTCAAACTTCAGGGACCCGAATGCAATGCAGCCTGTGTTTTGTTTTATTATAGAGAATGCAGTCATTAATTGAGCTAGAAATTATTAATAAAGTTATCAGCTTGCAACTTGACTTTATTTAATTTGAATAAATAATTAAAGTAGACTTTTTTTTTTTGGAATATTTACATACAGGACATGAAATTTATACGAAATTATTCAATTCACCATCAATTCATAAATATTACCACTATCACATCATATTCATTTAAATTTTACGCATTTCACATATTTCACACCATATTCTTTGATGGTGAACTTCACATTTCTAAATTGGCTTTGATCTTAACTATATTATTAATATATTAATTAAATACTATAAATAAATTAATTTTATATAAATAACAATTTAAATATTTATGAATTTATGTATTTTAATTTATTTATCTTATTTAAAATTTCCAATTAGGGTGCCGAATTTAAATCCACATGACCATGATTTTTAATTGAAGTAAGAAAATTGATGTGTTTACAGTAAAAAATAAAAATATATATTAAAATTTAAATATTAATAAATTTATGCATTTTAATTTACATATAATATTATAAAGTATATGAAATATGTGAATTATGTAAAATGCGTAAATTTTAAATGGATATGGTGTGATAGTGGTAATATTTACAAATCGACGGTGAAATGCGTAATTTCATGTAAATTTTATATCCTGTATTTAAAAACTCCTTTTTTTTTTGAAGAATGAAATAAAGTCAAGTTTTAAATTAATTAATATATATATTTCAAGATAAAAACAGTTTTTTTGCTTGTAGTTGGGAAGCTATTAGCTGATTTTGCCGGGTTAGTTTAAATTAACATTATAGATTATATTAAATACGAAATTTTATATTTAATTATTATTTAAATCTATACAAATATCAAAATAAAAAATTAATTTTATTTCAAAATCTACCTACCTCTAAATAAAATTATATTATTTAAAATATCAAAATAAAAATATTATATCAAAAATTATATTGTCTTTTATTCCAATTTGAAGTAATGCCACAAGCAAATAATATTTAAATTAAAAAATTAATTTAGTATTTTTTTTAAATGATGCGATTAATAGTTGAAATAAAATTTTGAACTATATGCATGACCGAATTGTATTATAGATAATTATATATATCACGATGAACTAATCCTAAAATATTAGTGACACTTACACCGTGAGAATTTCAGTCACTTATAACGATTTATATCTTAACTCTACATTAAAAACATCGTTCTTAATATTTCTCCGATTGCTTCGTTGCGGATCCTATTTTAGATTAAATTATTGATTTGGTGAGTATGAAATGTGTTTGTTATTTTTAGCAATAGTTTTATTGTTCTTGTTTTTTTTTAATCTCATGTTAATGTTCTTTGACATTTGAAAGTTGTGATTTTTGGCTCGACCTGTTTGTCAAGGTCCTCCTTCTTTTGGTTAGCTCGATAAAATTTTATGTATTATTATTATACAAGGCTGTTATATTCTTTTTGATTTTTGAGAACTGAGTGAGTTAAGAATTAAGTGTATAAATATGTTTTTGTGCGGTAGAAAAATCTCATCCAGAATCAAGGGTAAATTTTATAAAACTGTAGTAAGACCAGCGATGATATATGGTTCAGAATGCTGGCCTGCAAAAAAGAAACATACAAATAAAATAAATGTTGCAGAAATGAGGATGTTAAGGTGGATGTGTGGATATATACGAAAGGATAGAATGAGAAATGAGTATATCCGAAAGAAGGTTGGTGTTGCACCAATTAAAGATAAACTTGAGTTATTGGATTTTGCCCATGTACAAAGAGGAAGAGGGAGACCAAAAAAGACATGACAAGAAACTATAAAGAGTGATCTTAGTTACTTAGACTTGATAAGAATTTGGTAACTGATAGGACGCAATGGAAACAAAGGATTCATGTAGCCGACCCCACCTAGTGGGATTAAAGCTTGGTTGTTGTTGTTGTTGTTAATTGAAAATCGAATAAAAAAATAACAAAATTGTTTAAAGCAATGATATTTACTCCTTGGAGCACAAAAGAAAAAAAATGTAAAATTAGATTATATGAATAGATCAATTTAATTTAATATTCATGTTAACTTAGATAAATATGCAAATGTTCATATTTTGTAATTTATCGTTGCAAGTTATGTTATGCGAAAATTGAAACTTGCACGAACTCTACTTAACTCAAAATCAACTCTATTTTTTTCGCTCGAAATGGATATAAACATAAATATTTAAATTTTATAAAACTATATAAAAGAACTTTTAATTTTAATAATAGTATCATAATAAAGAGTTAAGAATATTTAAAATATACATATAAAAATTTAAAATAAATTTATAATATTATATTTTACTCTATTGTATATTATAATAGATATTTTTATGAAAAAATATATTACTTATAGATATGTTTAATTTAACTACAAAATTTACTTTAAATTAAAAAAAATAAAAAACTTAAATTAAATAGAGTTGTACCATGGTCCCCTTCCGCCAATTAAAGCACATTAATGATTATTAAAATGACAGGTAAATTAGTGATCATCTATAATTACTTGATATTTAGTTTTAAACGTATTTGAATTGAATTTTTTGAGCTGAATTATGAGTTGTATATATATATATATATATAACTCGTAATTTATCAAGTCAAGTTAATTAATAGTCGGATCTAATCGGTTCAATAACTTTGGTCAACTTTTATTTTTTTAAATTTAAAGAATATAATAATTAATTCTTATCTTAAAAAATCACTTTTTCCATTGTTTTATTCAAGTAAAAGGGTAGGAACTAGGAACTAATTCAAGGGGATACGATGACAATTAAAAATGTGATCCGAAAAACTGAAATTGACGATTTTAAAAAAAGTTAAGAACAATTTGCAATACCTTTTCAATTTTAAGAATCAAGTGCAATCCAATATCTAAATTATAAAGTCATTTTTTTTAAAAAAAATTGAAAAAATTTGAGCTGTAAAAAAAAGTAGAGCATATGGCCCTATGCATTTCTATATTTTGACCGATGCGAGGTTTTTGGGGCACCGCAACACCGACCACTTTATTATAACTTATACCGTCCAATTTACACGGTAAGATTCAATGGCACAAATAATCAGATGACTATCGATTCAGACACAAAACCTCATCATGTACTGTAAATTGAGCGAGTTGGATCATTTGAACTTGAGAAAATTTCCGATTACTTAACCAATTTTGAGTCGAGTCTCAAACCGAGGATGAGAGTAAGTCAAGCTTTAACTGCAATAATTTTCGTAGAGTTAATAAAAAAAATTTGTATGGAGGACATGATGTTCACAAGTCTTGTAATCGTGAAATTTGGGTTCTTTTGATTTGTCATGATGCAAAATCAAAATGTAAATGATGAATTCTACTTTTTTTTCAATTTAAATTAAAATTAATTTTATAAATTACAACATGTAAAAATTTTAATATTACAATAATAATATTTTTCACTCAAAATATATTTAAATATTCTTAAAATAATATGATAAACAGCTCAAATTTTTTGTAATCTAATCATAGTTAAGTTATTTAAAAATTATGATTACTCATTATAATAGAAATAAATTAAACATATGTATATATAAGATTTTATAATATTTTAAGTGTGCATAGCGTAATTAATTAAGAATAAATGGGTAAGACATAAATAAAATTAAATTGTATGACATGTAAGTAATTATCCCTTAACTTTATTTCAAATTCTTTGCAAATCTTAAAATCAAAATCACATTAAATGTAATTTCTAACCCAATCAAAAATATTCCCTCAAACAAACCCAAAATGATATGAAAGCTATACGAATTGCCTAAATTGTAGTTAATAAAAACTGAAATAAAATGAGAAATTCGCATTCAAAACTCAATATACATGATCATATCGATGACAACACAAAACACCACAAACCGCAACGAATTAAAGCCAACCAACAGAAATAACCCAATTGTCGAACCTCGAATACCACTAACGTACCGAATTCAACCGCTTAATGCGCACCCCTAACCCTCATAGGCAAGAAATAACGTATAGAAAGAATAAGAAAATCAACCCAACTTTCTCAACGAGTAAAATTAAGGTGGTTTTTCCAAAGGTGGCACTCCTCGAAAGAAACTCGAGCTGAAATATTGCATAATGAATCTATAGATTTGAAGAAGTAAAAGATTTACAGGGCAATCAATCGCACACGCAATCAAACCAGAACTCAAATTTTGAGCACAAAGACTACTCGATCGTAACCGCATCACATCAAATCAAAGATTCGAAATGGTATACTCCGCATTAGCCGGTAGATCTTCGCAGAATCCTGCAATCAAAATGAAGAGACAAAAACACAACCAAATAAACGAAAGTTTCGCATTTTGAAGCGCATACGTATTTTTAATTATTTTTCAGACTGATTTCTATCTAATTGGATAGGAATACAGTAGTTTGGAAGGCCAGTAAAATACCAAAAAAAATGTTTCTTAAAGGATACAGTTTGGAGAATACTTCTACAAGGTTAAACCTCTCGGTCGCCTCATCGAAATCTTAGTCGAGCTTGACATTGGAGTATAGCAGTGTGTCCCTTGTCAGTGGCATATTCATTAACAAGCATATCTGCATTAAAATATCAATAATTGGCAATATGAGCATCCAAAGATCACCGTTAACAAAACTAAGGGCTATTTGGTTCAATATTATCTTAGTATTATATCATGTTATTCAGAAAAAATAATTATTTGATTTGATGACATGTATAAATAATCTTCTAAAAAATTATAAAATTATTATATAAGAGAACATCTAAATGTCATAACAGATAACATTGAACCAAATGCCCTCTAAGTATTACCAGAATAAAAATGTAAAAAAATCAATAAACATATATAGAAGATGAGAATCTTGGGAAAAGACTTACATAGCATGAATGTGCATTATGCAAAGGAAGTGCAGTATTTGTTAGGAATTAGGAAGAGTAAGGGAAGTCCAAAAGCAAATTTGATTGGATGTTATAAACTCCACCCCACCCAAAAATAAAGATGATGAGTTCGGTTCGAGTTAAATTTTCAAGATACATTGGTCAGGATTAATTGGTGAAATAAGATTCATAAAGCTGATAACCTAAGTAGCGATGAAAAAAAAAATCTGAAAATTTGAGATAACTTGCTAGTTTGCATATCATTCTGAAATAAATAGTTAATGTACTTTAATGAGTCATAAATCAGAGAACTGTGAACATTAATAAGGATCAACCATTAGCTCAGCCACAAAAAGGAAAAAAAGTCCAAGAATTATGCCATGGAACTTGCATTGGAACACGTCCCGCTCTAACTGAAAGAAATAGAAGTTCATGGCAACAATAATTATCCGGTCAAGCTGCTTAGCAGGAATTTTAAGTTCCAAGTTCAACAGTTCATAGGCAACCTGCCAAATATCACATTCAAGCCCTTTAAAAACTATTTTACAGATGGGAGAAATATCACAATCCACAGGCTATCTATGACAATTACCAAGCCTTTATCCTACTAGATGGGGTCGACCACATAAACCCCCAGCCTCTTCCATTGCACTCTATCAAATAACAGGTTCTCATTTACCGCTAAGTATGTAAGATTATTTCTTATGGTTTGCCATTTTTTAGTCTTTCAATTCCTCTTTTATAGGGCAAAATTTAATAACCAAATTCTCCTTATTGGAGTTTCTATTGGCCTATAATTTATATGCCCAAAATAACAAAGTAAATTCTCTGTAAGTCTATCGTCAATTAAGGCTACTTCAACTTTCTTGATTCCAGGCCAGGTAGGGAATGCATCTGATGGATGAAGCTTGATCATGCCACAAGGATTTGGGTGGATTGAAAGGTTTAGCTAATGTGGGTAGATTGGAAGCTGAATGGATTGATTAGAGATCTTGGTACTTATAGGCTGACTTGGGTTGATTGAAGTTTTGGGGTAAATTTTGCTGATAGAAGATTTCTAATATTTAGTTGATTAAATTAATGGGAAGATCGACAATTGTTGGGTTGATTTTTACTGCATTGGGTTTAGTTCCTAGTTTATTTAAGGATATTTAGTATCACCAATTTTTGCAGTTCTTTCGTGACTCCAAAACTTATGGTGCATTGAGGCATATAAAGACGCCTCCTAAACATTGTATTTCCTTAGACCGATAAAATAACACAAGATCTTGGGTGAGAATCCTAAAAACTAATTATCCCAAATGTCACGACCCGAGATCCAAACAAATGAACCCCGTGCCGTGAACTGATAATGGTCAATCATTTAACAGCGGAAGCTTAAATAAAAAAACTATCATACTAACGACTAATCAGAGCAGCTAAACACTTCAACATAAAAACAAATCAAATATGTAACCTATGTTGAGGTGTTTAGCTGCTCTGATTAGTCGTTAGTATGATGATAGTTTTTTTATTTAAGCTTCCGCTGTTAAATGATTGACCATTGTCAATTCACGGCACGGGATTCATTTGTTTGGATCTCGGGTCGTGACAGATGGTATCAGAGCAGTTGCGATCTTATGTGGAGGATGTGAGTAGATATAGTGGAATGCACTAAGGAGGCGGAGAAGGGCTGGCGGAAGAAGAGCGGAACAGAGGAGGCGGAAAACAGAGGGAAAAGCAGAGGAGAAAGCTTGCTTTTCTTCTTCTTCTTTTTTTTTCTTTTCCCTGGCTGCCACACGGCAGTGAGCGAAGAGGGGAGGCGGGCTAGGCGCTGGCGGGTTGCTGGCTGCTGCTGTTGGCAGCTGGCAGCCCCCAAACTTATCCCTTGAATAAATAGAAAAAATTGCAATTTGGTCCCCCAACTTTCATACTCTTATAAATAGGTCCAAAATTATTTCTTTTAAGTCCAAAATCATTCACTTTAAAACCTTCAAAACCAGGTTGTTACACCAAATATTAAAGAGAATACCTTTCCTGGGTTTCCCGCTCTTCCGATTCCTCCCTCCCTTTTTTCAGCACCGAAGCCTTCCATAGCATATATATTTCACCGACCGCCTGCTCCATTGCTCATGGATTGTATCGACTCATCGAGCTAGCTCAAGGCACACGACACTGCGTGGCCTCGCCTTCGCCTAATTCAGTCCACACAACTTCGATGAGTCAAGACCAAAAGCACCCACCACAAATCCCCTTGAACACAACCCTAGAGAGTGAATGCACCTGCCTGGAATAGAACCCGTGGGAACTGTCCAAAACTAACAGAGTCCTAATCCCCTCGAGTTGACCCAACCAGTTCGATCTGAATTGGATTTTTAATTGAGGTACAATTTCTTCTTCGGTCAATTAATTCCTAGCTAATCGAAGTCAATTGAACAAAATCATTCACATGGATTACTCGAGATCCCCTTCGATTGTGTTGTGAAATTTGAAATTTTGTGTGCAATATAACGGTTTTATTATGAGTTTGTAAATATCATGTTCCTTCAGAACTAACCTATTAAACTATAATTAACAGTTTTAGTCTAATTTGTTAAATTCCTATCTACCATCGAACCCATTTAATTTCATATTTTAAATCATTTTAATTTGTTGGATTTGATTTACTTAATTTTCATAACTTAAATGATTAAAGTTGAGATAATTTTTCCATCAATCTTATTGAAATTAAATTCACATATCATCCGTGTTTTCATCCCACGTCAAGATACTAGTCTCTGAAACTGGTAACATTTTCTCGATATGCACAAATAGCTTGCAAGAGCATAAATAAAAATATCAAACAATTAATTATTCAAAGTCTACCAAAACCAAACAGAAAAATTAATACTTACATATTAGGGAAGCAGGAGCTAAATCCCTTCTATCATAAAAATCTCAATAAGATGGGAAATTTAACTTTTGACTTGCGGCTAGAATAAGCATAAGCATGGCAAAACTTTTGAGCAATAGTAGCTGTGTCCATCTTCATTTGTTATTATACCATGTCTAAAAGCTATGCTCCACAAAATAGGTTCGGTTTTCTAATATTGTTAGTTTCAGAGTTAAACTGTCGTAATTAACTAACAGGTTTGAGTTGTAAGTAAATTGCTTGGGTAGTCAATTGGTAAACAGAAAGCCAAACAGTGACAAATAAATAACTTCATGGTATGTTAAAATTCGAAAGCCAACAAACCCTTACTATGACTAACATGATTTCCTAGAGGCAGAGCTTGACCATCTAGCTAAAATATCTCTTCCGTATCAGCAACAAGCAACTGAAGATATCTCCTTCATTTGCTCTACCATTAACAATACAAATACCCACGGAAAGGAATATAGAATAAAGAAGGGGCATAAAGATTTATATTCCCTAAAAATGTTTGGCATTGGGTGTTTTGACAAAATTTTTTATATTCCCTAAAACAGGGGTGATTTTGGCCCAATGCCAAACAGGGGCATAAAGATCATTACACGAAACAAAGAAAGGAAGAAAATTCGTTTGATTATACACTTATGACATGTAAAACCCAACCTCAACTAGCCCTCACACCCAACGTAAGAAAGAAGATTGTCTTTTAAGTTCCCAGTAAATGAAAGCTTTATAAGGAAAATCTCTTACAGCCATAACAGTTGACAGAACGTCTTAGCATCATGATTTTACATTCACAAGAAAGCATGAACAGTATAAAAATTGGCAACAACAGAGATAAGACTTCAGGAATTTTACAGTAATAACCACAAGGTTGATGACACTCACCCCAATCAGAGTAGATACAAGAAGAATAATACCAGTTATCCAGGCCAAACTCCGCCTCACTAACACCATTTGTTTGATCTCTACAATAGTTTCATTATCAAAGTTTATCTCATCCAACCAACGGGAAGACCTGGCATACTGTGCCACTTCTATCATATTGTCAGTATGTGCACTGGCATCCACATTGGTGACCAGAACACCGACAACACTCCCTACCAAATTAGAAATTCAATATAATTACAAATAACATCAAGAAGTTACAAAGCAATACTATCAAATAAAACAAAGAAAATAATGATGCAGGCATTGTATGAATACTTGGTGGCATTGCCAGGCTCTCACCATGATGTGCTTCATTAGAACAAATAATAGAGTAAGTTTAACGGGATTTCGATGTTTTACGATGGAGTTCAAGCTACTAGAGAATTTTAATTTGCAATAAACACGCCCCTAAAAAAGGTTTACCTATTGTTATACATCCTTTTACTTAAAATGTATTAAAGTTAAAAAAAGGTATTTATGTTGAATGTTGTTGTGGGGCAAGTTGGAACAATTGCCACATTATGAAAGAACTTCAAGTATCCAAGAACACAGATAATTTATTATATCAAACAGCATGACAAGAAAATAGAGAATGTGACTTGGTCTATGCCAACAGTTTAATCAACTTTAATACAGCTACCAAGCTGCAAATGCATGCATTTTATTTTTACTTAAATTTAAATAAGGACAAAATGTGAAATTTATTTGATGTTAGAACTTTATACCAGTTGAAAATATAAGCAATAGCTCAGGCTCCACAATTTAAATCTCACACGTCACTTTCCTTAGGGCTAAAAAGCATTGACACAGAATTTTTAACAAAGTGATGATGATTTTGACATGAACATAAGAAATTATATTTCAACTTGAGCTGGACTGCTAAATATCATGGTAAATGCATCACAAAGACAACTTTGATACCAATATACATATATTATTTTAATAAAAAAAAAACAAAGCAATGAGAAGAGAGCACAACAATTATTTCTTCTGCTTTAGATATATCTATAAATTAGAAGATGGATTTTTTTTTTTCGCAAGGTTAATTTTGCCTATGAAGTTAACTTGACGGGTCACATCCCATACAAATTCCAAGATTAACACAAACTATAATTCACATCCCATATAAATTTCACAACAACAACAACAACCAAGCCTTAATCCCACTAGGTGGGGTCGGCTACATGAATCCTTTGTTTCCATTGCGCTCTATCAGTTACCAAATTTCACAACAAAAAACTAATTTTATGCTACATTTTCCAAATGTATACAACAACAATAACAACCAAGCCTTAATCCTACTAAGTGTGGTTAGCTACATGAATCCTTTATTTTCATTATGCTTTATCAATTAATAAATTCTTATCTAAGTCTAAGTGGGTAAGATCACTCCTTATAATTTCTTGCAATATCTTCTTTGATCTCCTTCTTTCTCTTTGTACATGGGCAAAATCCAATAACTCGATTTTCCTAACTGAAACTTCAATCGACCTACGGTTTATATGTCCAAACCATCTAAGCTGACTTTCTCTAAGCTTATGCTAAATTGGTGCTACTCTAATAACTCTATTATTTTGTGTATACTCACACATCCACCTTAGCATTTTCATTACTGCATTCTTCTTTATAAGCCAACATTTAGCATCATATATCATCGCTGACTTTACTACAATTTCATAAAATTTACTAGTAAGTCTGAATGAAATTTTTCTATCGCACAACACACTAGAAGTATTTCTCCATTTTACTCATCTTGCTTAGATCCTGCTAATAACATTATTATCTATTTCATCATCATTTTATATGATTGATTCTAGATATCTAAAACACTCTCTTCTTGACAATTTGATCACCAATTGTCACATCACCAATATAAATGCTTCTTTCTTGACTAAATGTACAGTTCACATATTCAATTTTTTATTTACTGAGAAAAACATTCCTTCAAATTTCGACTTTCGTCTTAGCTCCTTTTTTTAGTTTTATCAACAAGAACAATATCATCTGCGAAGAACATACACCAAGATATTTCATCTTGGATATGTCCAGTAAGGATTTTCATAACTAAAGCAAAAAGATACTGATTTAAAGTTGACCCTTAGTGTAATCTAACTGTAATAGAAAAATCCTTAGTCAAACTTCCTTATGTCTGAATATAAGTAACAGCTCCTTTATACATGCTTTTAATAACTTGAATATAAGCAGTGCAAATCTATTTCTGTTCTAAAATACTCCAAAGTATTTCTCTGGAGATTTTATTATAGGCTTTTTCCAAATCAATAAAAACCAAATATAGGTTTTTCTTTTTCTCTTTAAACTTCTCCATTAAACCTCTCAGTAAATGAATAACTTCCATCGTAAATTTACTTGGCATAAAACCAAACTGATTTTCTGATACCTTAGTATTACGGTATAATCTATGTTTAATCATCCTCTCCCAGAGTTTTAAAATATAACTCATTAATTTAATTCAATTGACACAATCCTATACATCACTTTTATTTTTATAAACAGGTACCAATATACTCTTTCTATATTCATTTGATATCTTTTTAGTTTTTAAAATCATATTAAATAATCTAGTGAGCCAAGAAACTCCTTCTCTTCCAAACACTTTCAAACATTTATTAGGATATCATCCGGCCTTATTATTTTTTTACTTTATCTTTTTTAAAGTTTTTTTCAGACTTTAGCTTTACTGATATGTCAGATAAAAGAGTAATTTTTACAATTTTTTGTGTTGAGTTCAGTAAAATTATTTGTATTTTCATAATCATTATTGAAAAGTTGTTAAAAATAACTCATTCATCTATCTTTGATATCTTCTTTTATGAAAAATACTTTTGATCTTCATCCTTATGGCATTTTACATGGGTTAAGTCTTTAATTTTTTATCCATTGCTTTGGTTATCCTATATATCTTTCTCCTTCTTTAGTGTCTAGTTTTTTAAATAAATCCTTAAGAGTCATATTCTTTACATTGTAGACTGCTTTCTTAGACTCTCGTCGAATTATTTTATATTTCTCCCACTTATCATTATTCTTGTTTTTAAATCAATGTTTATAATAAGTTTTTTCTCCTTAATTTTTTTTATACATTATATTTCTACCACCAAGGATCTTTATTATTTGAAATCATTCCTTCGAATTCTCTCAGCACATCCTTCACCACCTTACTATACAGTTAGCAACTGTTTGCTACATAAGATTAATTTTTCCGTTAATATTCCATTTTTCAAGTTCTAGAATCCTCTTCTTAAAGATGCATTTGCTTTCATTTTTTAGATTCCACCATCGAGTCTGAGAATAGTGTTTCGGCTTATTATTCCTTCTCCAATACTTTATCTCAAAATCTAAAACTATTAATCAATGTTGAATAGTCAAACATTCACTTAAAATAACTTTACAATCTTTACAATTCAAGCGATCTCATTTTCTTATATGAAAATAATCAATCTGAATTCTTGAAAATTCATTCTTGTAAGCGATAAGAAACTCATTTATTTTCTTGAATAAAATATTAACAATTACAATATCGTTCAATAAGAAAAACACAAATAATTTTACCCTATTCATTTGTCTCTCCAAAATCATATCTACCATGGATGCTATTGAATTCCTCAACAATACCTTCAACATGTCCCATTTAGATCCCCTCTGATAAATAATTATTTTTGTTAAGGTATCTCTTGTATTAACTCTTCCAAATCATTTCAAAAAATTTCTTTTATGCTTGTATCCAAACTCACTTAAGGGATATACACACTTATAATGTTAATAATTATTTTATTAATTATAATTTTTAAAGTCATAATTCTATCACTATTTCTCTTGACTTTCACTATATAATCCTCCAAGCTCTTATCCAGAACTATACTCAATTCATTTTTATTTTCATTCTTACCAAAGTATCAAAGTTTAAAATCTAAGTCATACATTTCTTTGACTTTCTCCCCAACTAATTTTATTTTCTGAATGCACAAAATATTAATTTCTATAAATCATCATATTTACCAGCTCAATTAGCTTGCCTGTTAAAGTGCCTATATTTCAAATTCTTAATCCAATCCTAATGACTTGAGTTCTAGTATGTTGGACTAGCTTTTTTATCCGCATCTATCCATGATATGGGAACCCTTACTAACTTATCACTATACCTGGGCACCGATGCAACGACTCTTGCCCATTCCTCATTAAATTCAAGCAATATAACGCGTCGCTTCCAGATAACGCCCTAGTTTAGTACAATTTCTTAAAAGATTCATGTCATGATTGATTCAACTAGTTTTACACTGGCTATCGACTGCTAACGCAACCCTCTATGTTTTTCATCCGGGACTTGAGACACGACAACGGTGTGTTACATCTTCCAAACATATCAAGATGAAAAATATTTTCACATCTCACAAGTACCCCAAGTTGAAAAATAACTTAATTTTACGTCCTAGATAAATTTCATGATAAAAATATCATAATCTAAGTTTAATTTTAACCAAGATAAAGTTAATCTAACTAGACAAATGCATCCAAAATGTCATGCTACCAAGTAACTGAAGGGACAAATGCAAACGCATAGACTAACCACGAGATGATGACTGTAGTGTGTTGAACAACATAATCAAAGATTCCATGACCAATTGCGCTCCTAGCTTTGTAATGTCACTTTGACCATATTCCACCTTCAGAGCCTGAAAAATGGAATTATAATCATCCACTCAACATATGGAGAGGTAATTCGAACAATAATGTTACATTTGAAATGCAGCTAAATTCAGGCTTGTTAATACTGTCAATAATAAATTTGAGAAGTTTGAAAATATAGAAAACTATTTGTTACCAAGAAATAATTTTATTACATACATCAATATGAAGTATCAAATAAAAGATAATATATTGTGGAATTTACCAAAAGAAAATTCAGTACTTCACAAGGAACTATTGAATCACATTTAAGTTTAAATAACCATTGTTATTTACAAACCGCATATATGGATTAAAGATGTACAAGTTCTGGTTATATAAACTCAGCCTAATGAGTTTCCACCAAACAAGGAAAATACATGATATCAGTACACACAAAATTCTGAATAGATTTCATTTCAATTACTATACAAGATTGAGAAAGACATACAAGAAAAATAATGGTTTCACAATTAGTAGCATGACTGATGTACCATCATACAAAGTTATGACACGCAATTTGAATTCAACCATATAAAGTTAACAAAGGTGTTAATGATGCTGATTATTAAAAATGGTAAAGAGAAGTACTTATTTTAAGTCCAAAAGTTCTTGTATCCAAACACAGGCTATTATGGAACTCAGTGCATTTCACAGATTTAGAAAAGTCAATCTATCAAGGACCAAACTATTTTCCAAAATAGTGGAAACCACATGCAGTAAGGATATTTAAGTCTGTTAATAAGCATTTTCTGCAAGGATTCTTAATAAACACGATTGTTTAAGAATATCAGTTTTGGATATAGAAGTGCATGGATTAACTCATTTATTTTCTTAGTTTCCTTTCACTACTACTCCTATATGATGAGAACATCAAGATTATTATCGACAATAGAAATGCTTAAACATTCATGATTGATAACTATCACATATTAAAATTTCAGGGGAGTTCTTCCTATGTTCCTTCATCACTTATATAGATGACATTAGATTCAACATTTAGTATCCCGTATTAACTAATACAGACAATAGAACAATCTAGACCTAGAACATTTTGTGTGTGTGTGCATATATATACAGAGAGACAGGTATCGGGAAAATTTCACATATAATGCAAAAAACAGCAATAGCACATGTTATATATGCACAAAGAAATGGCCTATACTAAATAAACAACATCACCATTAACTTTAATATGCTAAAAAATAATTTTTACAAGGGGTTTGATCTCACCTCAAGCCCTCGGAAACGTCCTGTGAATAATTCTGCAGACCTCATACTGGCTTCAGAAAAATCACTAATCACTGCGGCCTTCATTGTATTTTCAATAAAGGAAGCAAGATTCATGGCAAATTCTCGGTCTGCCTCCTGATGCAATCAAAATAGAAATCATTTCTAGTATCTATTAGGCATTGTTATGCAGTACAAAAAGCATTGTACCATATAGCTATATGAAAAAAATGTTATATAAAGCTATTTTTTCTGGTAAACTGCTATTAAAATATGTTGTCAAAAGCAAAGCTGTTTTGTACAAAATGCTATGCTATATAGCCAATTAATGCCTCTGACCAAATTGGACATATATATATATATATGACTATTTTAATTACATATATTATTAAAAATTATAAGAATAATAATTATTTTTAATTATAAATATGTATAATAATTTTTAATTATATAATAATTTTATTATCTTTTTAATTATATATTGTTGAAATTATATAATAATAATTATAACTATTTTAATTATATACTTATTAATTATTATTATAATTATTTGGGATATTACGAAATATTATATGAAATGTGCGAGGGAAGATTTGTCTTAGATTACTTAAAGTAGTTGTCCCAAAAAGATTTTTTATTTCATCTTTATATCAGAGTTGTTTTTTAGCTTTTTAAAAACTGAAATTTTATTCAGAATTATTTTACCAAATGCAATTTTTCACTTTCAATTATATAAAAAAGTGCCTTTTATCCCCAAAAAGCCATGCCAAACAAAGCCTAAATTGCAAAGAATTTTGAGAAGGCTATCATCAAGAAACATCACACCAACTGAAATTTATGTCGACCGTACAAACAAACACCAAGAACAAAAAAAAATTTCAAGACAAACCCTCACAAACCCTCACCACATTCATAATTTTCCTAAGAGAATACTACATGGGATTTTAACATATTTAAAAGCAATTTATTCATATTAACCATTTCATTATTAGATTCATTATCCTTGTAGTTGGTAAAATGGTAAGATGTACCCATAAATTAAGCACGACATCTACATTTATGTGGAATTTTTTTATTTTTGATTTATGTATGTGCAAAGTTGAAAATGAGGAACTTTCTTCCTTGTCAGGTAAAGAAAAATGATCAAAAGAAACAAGATAGAAGATCAACAGATGCTTCATATAAAAATTTAAATGCCTATACGAGATTTCATAAGTACAAGTGATGTAAAACATACTAATAATCCAAATCTAGTCAAAAATAATGTCAAAAAACAATGGTTCACTGCACTACGCCATAGGAATAACAGGCTAAGTGGTTCACAATTCCATGAAGGTAGCTTTCCAATTAGATATGGCATGCAGCACTTCATATAAGCAATGGATGGCAAACAACTCCATGTTTTCATGGTCACCTCACATATGATTCGTGATGTGTATTTGTTTCTCTTCAAGCATCAGATTTAAAGGATGATAATTTAAGTGTTTCAAAACAAAGTTTATAAGGCAAATAATTGTTCTAACATTGCTAAGTTTACATTTTAAACTATCACCAACTATTAAAAGAAGATTGCAACTAATGTGCATCTATGTAGCCATATCATTGCATCATCTGAAACATATTTTCCTGAATTTACTGAGGCAACCTATTCAAGCCAAAAGCCAATCATATCAAAAAATCTGAAAAATTTAAATATTAAGACTTTAAATGTCATAATATTTTTTTGAAAAGGAAAATAGCATAGATAGTTTTGCTACGATTATATACTTCATAAGACCTCAAACACAAAATATTGCTGAGAGCATATTATCTAAAAGCATAAAATTGATGCTTGCATTAGCATGTGTGAAGCACAATATTAGTATACCAAATGCCAACTGTATCCATTCTATATTCATAAATGGACATGCATACCACTAGATATGGTGCCAAAAAATTATTCAAGCTAACCATTTTATGAAATATAAAAAAGGCAAAGGACAAATTTACAAAATGACAAGATAACACGAATGAATCTGACACTATTATAGGTGGTACATGAGTTCAGGTTATTGCTACTGTCAATAACATAGAAGTTCATTCACACCCCACCACATCGTCATTTCACCTGTGAAATTCCCTACAGTCATCCACAAAAAAAGAAAAAAACCAAAATAATACCGTTATTTTTACTCATCATATCCCCTTCGAGTGAATCTCAATGAACAATCTTCCAAATAATCTCCCAGTACTTCCAAAAATCCTTCCATTTCTAAACAAAGGTTTGTGTATCCATATTGTGGCCATACCTCATCAAAGCACACACGTACTTGTGTAGAAACCTTAGCACAAGATATTCACATTCTATGAAAAGGCATCGACCAAGAACGTGCGAACGTTATGCATAATGACCATTATGGCATTTCCTACCTACATGGCATTGAATGATTGAGCTGATAGTCAGGCCTCCATTCAATTTGAGAAGGAACAAAGTGTGCCTTAATGTGGGTCAAAATTCATATTCAATAGTGACATCCTTTCCGAATGTGGATTATCTGCAAAAAGAAGAGTTCCATCTAGTGGGTCTCTTCAAAAGTTTGTGCATGCTTTACTTGCAGTTCCTAAAAATCAATGACTAAGAGATTGATGGCTCAAGCTATATACATGGGTGTACAACAAATAGATGCATCAGGAAACCAATCCATCCAGAAATTGCATTATGTTAAGTGAAAATACATATACGACTATGCATTCAATAGTCAATGATGGTGGAGATTAAAGCACAACAGTGGAAAAAGGAACCATATACCTTAGCAAGATCCAAATCTATTGAGGCGCCACTTGACAAAGGAATAAACAATTTCCCATCATGTGATTTCAAGCTTCCAGCATATGAACCTCCAAACTGCTGTGCCTGCACAGCATCAATCCAATCACAAACGATAAATGACAATCCATCAAGCCAAGAACCATATGTAGAAAAAAGGGGAAAAAGAAGTATCTCACAAAACTAATGAACCATGTTATTAACTCACAAGTGAGCTTAGCTCTTTATCCAAACAAGAATGGTCATCTTGACGGCACTCAGGTTCATCTATATGAATAAAGTGAACATCTTCCTCATCTGGGTCACAGTCAACAAGAGTTCAGTATTTTCAATAAATTTCACTAACTTATTATCAAATGTTCTGAAAATTTTAGAAAATCATAAATATAAAACCTGAAATGTAAATACAAAACCTGGAACATGCAATTTAGCCTTGGAATCAACAATCCAGCCACCAAAAAAACTGCCCAATTTGAGATTTGAATGATCGGAAGAAAGAAGCTGGCCTGCAAGCAAATCAAAGATCTTCAACTGTTATACATCTAATATAAACAAAAATCATAAGTCTCAAACTCAATGAGCTTTCAAGAACTGACCATCAATTCCTCCAATTTCCAGTAGGAATACAGCACCAGGCCTGTCAAAAGGATTCGGGAGTAGAACCTCATTTAACTATAATGAAATCAGTACAACAGGGTTCAGTAGATATGAAAGCATCTAACTGATAATTTTATCTGCAAGATCTTTCAGGTTTTTCTATACCTTGGAAGAAGAATCAGCTGTAAGTGATGAAGGTGGTGCCAGACCAAGTAACACTGACACAGCCGCAGCAACTTCATCCAATTGAATAATATTTTTCTATAATAAAAGGAGATAAATTAAAAATAATAAAACCAGTGTATCAAAGATCAGATGAGCTGAATATAAGACATTCTTGGACATGTTGAGGTTAAGCATCCAGCATACCCATTTACCACCAAAATTTGGAGTATGCACAGAAAATATAATATATCAATTATGCAATCAAAAACTACAGGAAATCATAATGACCTCATCAATTTATTGGATTTAACTGAGATCCAAGTAGTTTGAAGGGCAATAGGGATCCTGTAACAGGGGTTCAATCTCCAAAGCATGGCTAGTCAAAGTTCAAATCATTTGGGTTTAAAATCTGAAAGCAGCTTATACCGGTTGATTTTCTGATTTCTTTTTCAGATAGAATTAGAACAAAAGGACGGAACAAAAAGAGTAGTGCAAGAAACACAAAAGCGAGATCAAATTTCAAGACATAAGAGACACATCTTATTTGAAAAAATAACCTTAAAAGCAACTAATATAGTTTCTATATACTTAACCAACTTTCCTTATGTGTTAAAACAGCTAAAAAATGGCGTGCACCTGAAATGAACAAACTTCAAGTTAAGGTAGGGTGATCCATCCAATGTGGAAAAATAAATGAACGTGGGAACTATTCAAAAGAAAGGGCTACACATTTTACAAGGATTGCAAACACAGTAGACTCACAGCACTTGAAAGCTGGGCCCAAAGAAGGTAGGGGTTGAAGCCCCTCAATCCTTGCAAATGATGGCTAACAGCCAGAGGAGGAACAACGTAGCATGCTTCGTAGCACAACTTGAACTATGGAGGAGTCATAGCAGTAGCAAAGAGAAGGGCGGTATCAGCTAGGGCAAACGTCGACCACCATTGTGGCCCTCCCAACAAAATGAGCAAATCAAGTAATATTGATAAAGAAACCAACACCTCTACTACACATATGGATACAATAGGAAAAGATGGTGGGGAGAAAACCAAGGTGGAAGAGGTCCAAGGCAAGCAGATGGCAGTCACTACACCATTCATTGGCTTCAGGTGATGCTTCTAATGAAGAAATTACAATGGAAGAAGAAAAAGAATTTGAAGAGGAAGGAAATGAAGATGTTATCATGGAGCAACAACTCTATTTTACAGAGAAGAAAAAGTATGATGCTATTTGCACCTAAGGAACTAGCTGCACGAAGGGACAAAAAGGCTTAGCGAGCACTCATTGTACCCCAATAGAAATGGTGAGGACATAAACCCAATGGAAATGGCTTGAAAGAGCCTCCAAAGTGGCCAATGGAGGTGGAGAATTTAGTCTTATCACTTGAGAGGCATAGCTTCAAAACACCTTGCATGCTCGAGGGAAGGCATCTCCTGGAATGATATGTATTGTGTGAATGTGATCCAAGTTGATAGTGCTTAAGGCCTCAAAGGGCCAATTTTCATGTAGAACCTTGGAAAGAGTTGCTCTAACTCTTATGCAAGTTATAACGCATCCAAAATAGTAGTAGTTGGTGGAAATGCCAACACGAAAGTAAACACTAGAGATGGAATAGGGGTTCTTTAGCATGACGGGACTAAACTAAAGTAGTATTAGATGCAGCATTCTTTCAAATTTGGCAAGGACACAACTAATATGCATGAGGCTTGTGGTGTTGATGCTACCAATACAAGTGTTGGAATTTTGGAGACGTAGCAAGCTAGTATCGTGGTTGTAAAGGGGAGTTGGGAAATTGAACAACAGGGGGAGACTTTCATCACCAAATAGAAGTTTGTTAGCATCATCCCAAACAACAAACAAGCATGGCCTAAACGTCATAAGGGTGCAAAAGTAGGGCACTAGGACAATGGCAGATGGAGCGGTGGAAACATGGCTATACACCAAGGTCTAGCTAATAAGGTAATGCAATACAAGAAAGGCAATGTTACCATTGATTTAAAAAAAGTGGCTCAAGTGTGCCAAGAATAGCGATTTGCTTTAGTTGGGTGCCTATTTGAAAGGAAAATACCTTTTTACATCACCGTTCGAAAGCTCAAATGAAATTGGAGGAGATAATGGATGGATTCTGCATCATTGAAGTTAACTACGATTATTTTGTGATCAATTTTGAAAGTTAAGAAGACCAAATTATGTGTGGTTGAAAGGAACATGGATGATTGCGGGGTAAGCTGTGAGATTTGAAGTCTGGACACCAACTTTTAAACCTTCAGATGATGCAATCTCAACCATCCCTATTTGGATATGACTTCCAAAAGTACATGTAGCCTATTGGTGTCCCTCAAACTTGGCCATGGTTGCAGTCCATGCTGGCGTTACAATGATGATAGATCAAGTAACCGTTAGTAGGCAAAGAGGGCTCTTTGCACGAATGTTTGTCAAAATCAACTTAAGGCAACATTTGCTAGCAGGAGTTTGGGTATAAGACTTGAAAGATAACTTTTACCAAAGGTTTGAAAATAAGAGTATTGCTTCGCTTTGCTTTAAGTGTGATTTGAGCCACACCCATGCATTGCCCCCTGCGGCTTCGGACAATGGGGTAGCAAATGGGAGGCCAAACAATCATGAAGGGAAGAACAAGATCATAAGCAACTAAAATGAAAAAGTATAAGCTATCCCCAGATTTTCTACCAACTGGGATGGTCCAAAGCTGCAAGAGATGCAACTGCTAATATTCATCCCATGAGAACCTTTACTTCAACAGAATATTCAAGTGCAAGATCAAGATAGGTAGGGCCAACAACCCTAGTGACAAATAGACAGGGAAGAAGGCCAAACCAAAGGGGTGATTTGCATCAATCAGCTGGTTACACATAGGGGTTTAATTGGATGTGGGTCACTAAGTTGGAAAAGAAATAGTTTGGCAGCAAGGTAGAGGCAAACAAAGGACCAAAAATTGGCAAGCTTCATAGAACGTGGCAGCCCAAAACCTTCGGACCTAGGACTTGATGCAGTTCAATGAGGGGGCCTAGATTGAGAGAAGGGTAGCTCATTACAGCAAAAATATGATTTGAAAGTGGCCAATCCATTCAGTGAGTTGAAGCAAACCAAGCACACACATTCGGTCCAAAAGTAAGAATGGTTTTTTCCTCGAAAAAACCTCCGGAAGTTGAACAACCTCTGCAAGAAGTAGCATAGGCCAATGGACCATTGGAAAGCAACCTGGAGCAATTAGGGGAGCCATTTGTTGTGGGAAAATCCAGCTGGAAGCACAAGAAGAGAAAATCTTAATCCAAATCCAGGTCCTTAGCTAAAGTTAATTAGAAAGGTACAACTTTGGAAAAGGATCAACCTATAAAGCACCCAAATAGCAAGCAAAAAAGGAAAGTCTTTGAGCTGTACCCGACAAGTTCCCGAAAAGGGAGGAGGTTGGTTTAGGTTGCGCTTCCAAGAGGCGACTTTAATTGTGTTTTGGGGAAAGAAGAAAAAATGGAGCAGGAAGCCTTTTGGACCAACCACTTGCTCCAAGGAGTCTTTGGAATTTATGCAGAGTGCAGATTTGCCGGACAATGGGTTCATAGAGCCACTCTGTACTTGATGCAACAATAGGTGGTGCAAGCTATATGTGAGTTAGACTTGATAGATATCTGCTTAACCCAACTACTTTAATGCAAATGTCGAGAGTGTTTGTCAATCACCAGGCCCATATATCCTCAAACCACTGAGATCCATTTTTAAACTGAATGGAAGAACTAAGTTTAAAAAGATTTTACTATCTTATGAAGAAGCTACCAATATTGTCCAAAACTTTAAGGCTTTGAATGTTATAGAAATTTTCTTGTTTTCTTAATTTTTTTTAAAAGAAAACAATTAGGACACTCAGACCCTTGAACTTTGGAGCAAGAAGGAGGTAGGAAGTTTATTGACCAAAATAGAGCTAGAGCTTTCACAGCATCCAATCTAAAGAAGCCAAGGATGGTGGCTTGTTTCAAGAAGAACATGTGAGATGTTGTCTTTGCTCACTTCTTATAACTCCACAGTGGCTAGAACTAAGACCTTGTGGTTGCAAAGGGCTAAGGCCCATTGGCTAATTAAAGGTGGCCAAAATATTTCTTTTTTCATGGAGTTGTTACAGCAAGAAAGCGTCATAATTGAATTAGAGCCTTAGTGGATTTAGAGGGGAACAAAACCATGAGAGGGGGGCGGACCCCGATTGGCTAAAGATCAATTTTGAAGACTTAGTGCAAGGCAACAGAGTTTTGGGTGCTGGATTATCATTCAAGACCATGCCGACACCATCATCCAAGTTGAAGGAAGAAGAGTACTCACACAATCATCATAGCTCAAAAGAGAGAAGCTCTCCAATGTCTACAAGTGAAGCAACCAACATATGACTTGAAGGAGATTTGTTGAAGACCTTGCTTTTGATCCAACAGAATCTGAGCCGAAACTCCAACATGGTAGCCGCCCAAAACCTGAAGCTATACGTGATGTACAGCAAAACAAAGCTCCCAATTCTGCAGATCAGATAGAGACAATCCACCTGGAAGCCGCTGAGAGCAGCTTTCTCTCCAATTCAATGGCTGCAACTAAGACCATTGTGGAGGGATTGGAAGCAGCTGCAACCGAGAGATGGAGGGAACTCCACCGCCATAGAGACAGCATTGAGAAAGATATAGTTCTTTCAGTTTCTTGTTTTCACTTTGAAACATGAATAGTACAATGGATTATATGGCCCATCAAGCAATTCTAGGAGATTTTGTACAGAAGAGGGGTAAGCCCCATCCCGCCTATTTTTGTACTTGTGTGTTAGTTTAATACTAAACTCCTAGGTCATCTTTCAGAAAATACAGTAAACTCAAATCCTGAAATGCTCATTGCTCAAGTCGATCCCTCTGAAAAACCGAAAACCCCTGTGGATTCAGGCTAAATACTTGAAGAAATTAACCCAAATCTCAAACGGCGGAAGATCAAGTAGCAATAATCAGGAACCACTCTGATACTACCTGAAATGGCTGGTTGCGGATGTATGTCTGCGGTGGTGATTCAAAGAAGACGACCGAGCGGCTGTAACCCCCCGCCTAAAATAAGAAACATAAAAAGGATTTAGCACTGAGAAATCTTGGTTTGATAGCAATTATACAGCATAGAGAGCAAAAATAGGAAAACGGAAATTGAACTGGAACAAACCCTAGCTCCCAGAGCAAGAAGCGTCCAAGGCATCAACAAACCGAGCATCGCGAACACTCGAATATCCATGGTAGAAGAGATTGGATGCAGGAATCCCCAGGCAAAGCATGAATCAAGCTTCCCTCCGGGAAGATCCGAGAAACGATGAACAGCGAGAAAGATAAATGGGCAAAAGCGATTAATGCGCATTTTCAGTTATTTTTAATTCACATTTTTTGCAATGTAAATAATTAAAAATTGTGAGTAAAAATTAAGGACATGTTTGTTGGTAAAATTTCACTTTAAGTTTTAAATAAAAATATTTTTTAATTAAAAATTATGAATAATATAAAATTGTTAACGCGTGGCTCCGACGCTGCATCTCAGCCATACATGTAACACTTCAGGAATCTAACCTTTTTGCACTTTTCTTATTGCTGTTAACTATTGCTATCTGCAGGAGTCAAACCTCAGGCCCAATGCTCCAACCGACTGAACAAAAGAACCTCGTGACCGATGCTTCCTGGCCTCTCTTAAATATCAATGACGATGTTCTTCAGCTATGCCTGTCATCGACAACTTACATCAACCGCATCATTTCCAAAGCAACACGCCTCCCTTTGGCGTACAAACCGAGGACTCGCGTGCTCTAGCCAGCACGAATCTCCAGTGGAACCACTACAATCAAGGAGGATAATGCTCTCCGCCCACTATTTCCAGCTCCCCCAGTGGCCGACAGCAAAGGGACCATCAGGATAGGCCCAGCTCTTCTTTTCGAGAAATCTGAGATAAAGTATTCTTTTCAATAGTATTTAAGTCACCAAACGGGACAGAAGACAGGGGAGTACGAGCAATCCCCAGGTCCTCCTGCTTTCATTGTATTAGAGCCCCAACTGAGGAGCTCTCTCCTTTTCTTCTTTCTCTATCCCTCTTTTTCTTCCTCTCCAGCTTATTCTCCTTCTAGAATTGTTTTTCGCCCTCACGGCTACTTTTTCTATAGTGAAATCACTCAACCATCCGGTGGACGTAAGGGATTCTCTCCCTGAACCACCTTAAACCTCCATGTGTTGCTCTCTCTCATTTAAACCTTAATCGTCAGGCTCAGCTCTCTGTGTGTCGCCGTCTCTCAGGACTCTCTCTCTCTCTCTATGTTTCTTGGGATCCCCTACATCCTACGTTAATATTTTTTGGTGCTTTCATTGAGACTGAGAGAAAATGGTGGCCAGAATACGCAGAACTAATTCCGCTGCCCGCAGCGCGCAAACAGGTGAGCCTTCTGTCAGGGCACCAGGCAACGGAGCTTCAGCCTCAACTTCCCGCCACCGCACCAAATCGGCTTCTTCCTCCAAAGGTACACACGCCTCTGAGATACAGGAGATGCTTGCCAACCTCACCAACCTGGTCACTGGCCTCACCGCTCAGCAAGCCATGATTCTCAGGCAGACACAACCGGTCTGCGCCGCCATGCTGCCTCCTTCGCCAGGTATGGTGGCTCCTGCTACTCTTCCACCGGCAGTGGCGGCCCTTGTACCTCCCCCTGCGGTCGCGGAGGCCCCTGCTCCCTTGCCGCTGGTCACAGCACCTTCTGCTTAATTGTCTGGTTCTTCTCAACTGCCACGATGGCTTTTTCCCCCTCAGGAAATCCACCAAAATTATCCACCACCACGTCCTTTGCCACTTTCTGCCTTCCTTCCATCTGCTTTTCCTTCCTTCCTCACTGGGAGGGACCCTCTCTTCCGAGGCGTTCAGGCCCCCCATTATGGACCTGACCTCTTTTTCGGTTCGATGGACAGCAATGCCCCTTTTGCTGATGCCATTCGGTTAGCCCCAGTCCTAGAAGACTTCAGATCTCCCCAACTCTAAGCTTATAAAGGCACGACTGACCCCCGCGAGCACATCCAAGAGTTCGAGGCCGCAGTCCGCTATCGTCAGTCGGATGAGGCTACCAAGTGTCACCTCCTGGTCAACACTCTGAAGGGGGCGGCATTCAGCTGGTTCATCAAACTCCCCAGGGGTCTCGTCTCTTCTTATGAACGTTTGAAGTGGGAATTAATCGCACGCTTCATCGGGCCAACCCCGAATGGTCATTTCCAACATGGTGCTCGCCAACATCAAGTAAGGCGAGAAGGAAAGCCTCCGAGATTACACAACCAATTCTTCATTGTCGCAGTAGAAGCTGAAGATGTAGACCCCACTGTGACCATACACAACTATCGAAGGGGACTCAGGAGTGGGGACCTATCTAAATCTCTATAGCTAGCCAAATCTTGGAGTTACCCTAAGCTGGTGGCCAGGGCCGACCAGTTCATGCTCTTCGAGGATGCTGAGTCCCCTCCCCCCCCAGTGTTTTTGGAGCCAAGAAGGAGAAGAAGAGGAAACAGTGGGGCAACGAACTCTCATCCACGATGATGTACATGGCCAAAGGTCATGGTAGAAATGATGGGAAATCGTGGCATATTCAGCAGCAGAGGCACTTCTTCTCTCGGTCGCTTACTGAAGTCTATGCGGCGGCCGTCAAATAAGGTTGAGTTCGACCTGCCGGACCCAAGCCAACACCCCCACCCGGAGTGGACTCTAACAACTACTGCGAGTTCCACAGGAACTACGGGCACAAACTTCACAAGTGTCGAGCCCTCAGAACCCTGCTTGATAAACTAGCTGATCAGGGCAAGTTATAGGAATTCATGTAGATGACGCCAACCTCCAACACTGCTCAAAAGGGGAAAGCTCCTAAAAGCACCGGCGTGCCGGCTGGAGTTTCCCATCCCGAACCTAGCCAGTCGACGCGTCCCTATCCTCCTGCCGCAAGGACGATCAACATCATTTTTAGCGTTGACCCCACCGCCGCTCGCCGTCAAGAAATTGAGGTCGGCGGTATCTCACACCAGTATTCTTCCTCCATCTCACTTACTTTCTGCTAAGAAGATCTCCCCCGACAGGGCAATCCTCACAACAATCCAATCGTGGTCGTCACCCGCATTGCTGATTTCGATGTTTGGGGGTACTCCTCGACTCTGGGAGTATAGCTGACATCCTGTTCGAACCTGCTTTCTCTGGGGAGAGGGTCCAACCGTTGGGATTCATCTCCTTACCTGTCTCTTTCTGCTATGACAATGGCTACGCCATGAGCATGGTGAACTTCACCATCATCAAAGCTAAATCAGGCTACAATATCATCCTCAAAAGGACAATTCTTAATTCCTTCGGGATGGTGATCTTCATGCCACATCTCTGCGCAAAGTTCTCTACCTCCAGTGGCATTGTCACCATTTAAGGAGATACCAGGCAAGCCACCCGATGTTTCCAGATCGCCGCACAACTCGTCGTTGACTAGCTGGACCCCAGAGAATCCCAACCAGTTGTACCACAAGAGGGAGTCATAAATATAATCTTAGGGGGGAAGATGCTTCTAAAGTTATAAACATATCTTCTTCAATGAATAACAAGCAGCAGGCGGATGTCACTGCGTTGCTTTCTGAGTACATCAATATTTTTACATGATCTCCCGAAGATATCTCAGGTGTTGATAGTGTTATTTGTGAACACCACCTGAACATGTCCCCTAATGTCACTCCCATAAAACAGAAGAAGAGGGTTATGACAGGAGAAAGGCAGGACGCTATCGAAGAAGAGGTCAACAAGTTGCTAGGAGCAGGCTACATCAAGGAAGTTCAATACCCTCAATGGCTCACCAACGTTGTTATGGTAAAGAAGGCCAACGGGAAATGAAGAATATGCGTAGACTTCCGAACACTAAATCAAGCCTGCCCCAAGGATACGTATCCCCTTCCACGCATTGATGCAATGGTGGATCGTACCTTCGGATACGAGATCATGAGCTTTCTAAATGCTTTCTCCGGGTACCATCAAATCCGGATGGCTAAAGAAGATGAAGAGAAAACTGCTTTCATCACCGACTTCGGTACATATTGTTATAACGTCATGCCCTTCGGCCTCAAGAATGCCAGTGCCATCTATCAGCACATGATTGACGTCATATTCAAAGGTTAAAGAGGCAGAAATCTTGAGGCATATGTTGACAACATCTTGGTGAAGAGCAAAAGCATGAAGGAACATCTCGCCGACCTCGAAAAGACGATTGATACCCTTTGAAGGTTCAATCTTAAACTCAACCCAGCCAAGTGCACCTTCGGCATAGTTTCAGAGAAGTTTCTGGGCTACCTGATCTCAGCCAGAGAGATAGAAGCCAATCCAAATAAGATCTTAGCGATTCTGAACATGCCTCCCCCCCGAACATTGAAGGAGATTTAGAAACTATCGGGACGAATCAACAGCCTCGGGAGATTCATTTCAAAGGCCAGAGACCGTTGTTCAACCTTTTTTTGATGTTTGCGCAACAGCAAAAGGGGCCAATGGACTGATGAATGTGGAGCTGCTTTCACAGAGCTAAAGAGATATTTTACCTCAGCACCGATACTAGTGGCACCAAAGGAGGGGGCCCTCCTGTCTTTATATTTGGGTGTATCTGACATCGCCGTCTCGGCAGTCCTCGTTGATGATGATAGCGGGGTACAGCATCCTATCTTTTATATTAGTCATATACTCCTACATGCTGAGAGCCGATACCCCATACTGGAAAAACTTGCTTTGGACCCCATGATGGCGGCAAGGAAACTACGTGCATATTTCCAAATGCATACTATCCAGGTAGTCACTGACCAACCGCTCCTAAAGATACTACACACTCCGGAAGTTTCGAAAAGGCTTCTCAAATTGTCTATTGAGCTTGGTGAGTTCGATATCAGATACATTCTGTGAATGGCAATCAAGGCCCAAGCGCTGGCAGATTTCATTGCCGAACTTTCTACTTTAGAACCACCGCCTGCCAAACACAGGGTCGTGCCTTGGTCATTCCACGTTGATGGCGCATCGGGGTCGTACTCCCAAGGAGTTTGAATTTTTCTAACCAGCCCCATGTGGGTCGCCTTGCATCAAGCGATAACTCTTTAGTTTAAGGCTACTAACAATCAAGTAAAATATGAGGCTCTTATTGCGTGGCTGAGTTTTACACTCAGCATGTCGATAAAATGCATAAAAGTGGTCAACGACTCCCAACTGGTCGTCAACTAGATGAATAGAATATACGAGACAAAGGATGAGGTTCTGAAGAAGTATTTGCAGAAAACCCAGTCCTTAATCTCTCAATTCGAAGAATTCTCCCTGGCGCACATTCCCAGAGAAGAAAACCAAGTGACAGATCGACTCACGAAGGGGGGGGGGGCTCCCCAACTTCCACCGACATCAAATACTTGAAGAGCCCAGCTATAAATGTACGAAAATTTGCTCTGAGAAACGCCCATCATGCTAGATGGACAGGATATTCGACTACTTGAAGAATGGGACTCAACATGTTAACAAAAAAGAAGCAAAAAAGTTGAAACTTGATTGAGCTAAGTACGTCCTTATCAATGGGGAACTCTACAGAAGGTCTTATGCTAGACCCTCACCAAATGCTTGAGATCAGAAGAGGCGCAAGAGGCCATGGAGGCTGTCCACAAAGGAGAATGTGGAACCCACGCTCGCCGCCGAAGCTTGGTCATGTGGATCCTACATCAGGGATTCTTCTGGCCCAATATCCACAAAGATACTCGGTCATTCATGAAAAAATGCCCTCAGTGCCAACATTATGCTGACATGCAAAGACAACCAGCTGGCTATCTCAAACCCATCAATTCATCTTGGCCCTTCGCTGTTTGGGGGCTTGACTTTCGGGCCTAATGCCCACCGCTATCAGAAGCTACAAGTGGATATTGGTAGCTGTCGACTACTTCACAAAGTGGATTGAAGCTAAACCAGTTACTCAGCCTACTGCTCAAAGCGTTGAAACTTCCTATGGGCTAACATGGTCTACAGGTATGGTGTACCCATAGCAATCATCAAAGAAAATGGTACTTCATTCGCCAATCAGCGGATTCATAACTTTTGCGGCAAACATCATATCAACCTCAAGTATGCATCTGTTTGGTATCCTCACAGTAATGGATAGGCAGAAGCTGCTAACAAGAACATTCTGAATATTTTGAAAAAACACTTGGATGACGCCAAGACTTGCTGGCTAGATGAATTACCAGGTGCTCTTTGGGCATACAATATAACTCCCTCCGAGGTCACTCAAGAATTGCCTTTCTCCCTGTCCTTCAAAATGGACGCCGTCATACTGGTCGAGTTGGAACACCACTCTCCCAGAGTAGAAGCTGCAGCCAGCTTCAATTCTGAGGATCTGCAAATCTGGATAAATGAGAACGATGACTCGTGACAGGTTGTCTGGATCTCTTGGAACAGAAAAGGCAGTTGGCCGCACTTAACGACTGGAACATAAATGCCGAATTGAACAATACATCAACAAGGTCAACCCCAGAGACTTCTCCTAAAGCAATCTGGTCCTCAAACGCCGACTTCTTGTTAGCAGCAACTTGGGAGTCCCCAAGCTTGAGCCCAATTGGGAGGGTCCATACATCGTACGCGAGGTTGCAGGACCTAATGCGTATTATTTCATGACCTCTGTAGGTACTCAACTCCCCAGGACTTGGAGCGGAGATGATCTGAAAAAGTTCTATGCCTAAATCAAAGCGACAATCTATCCTGATTCATACAGAATTCATTTGTACATACTCATCTAGAATCTATTTTTTATAGGACATTTTTTATTAATACACATCTGAATTCTTTCAATACAAATCTAGATTTTTTCATTATATTTTGAACTCAGGGGTTCTCATGATACTAGTCCTATGATTGATCAATCATCCCGAGGTATTCATATTAACTAGGGCGCGACCAACTTATATTTTATTCAAGCACCATGCGACAGGTATGATACTAACCTCAAAACTCTTCAGCTATCATATCCGAGGTTTCTATACCTCATTCACGATGGTATTACACTCACTCTTTGTATATACAGAGATCACCGAGACTAATTATGCATGGCAGGCGGAGTCTCCTACCAACATACGGAACTCCTCCATAAGCCCATCTGGCTAGCGGAAAGCCCGAAGGCCTGCTCGTAATCTTAGAGCAGTCCCTGCTATCCACTCGTGATGCAGGTCCCCCCTAAGCAGAGTGCCTTCGCTTCTCACTAGGATCTATCGCTCTGACGGAGGTCAGCTCATGCCTCAAGTACAAACATCGACCACGATGTTTCAGACGATCTAAGTCCTTTTGGCATTGGGTCAAATAACCCCTCCCAGGTAGGATCTCCACTATTATTATTGTCATTACTTCTTTCCTCTACAGGACTGCGAAGGGGTATGATTCTAAAGCGTACCTCTGATCAAACTCGCCAGCGGGGGTTAGCCCATACCTTAACTACAAAACATCGACTATAATGTTTCTAGGTGATCTGCCCTTTTGGTATTGAGTCAGATAGTTCCTCCTAGGCTGGGTCCCCATTACGACTACATGATCTGTCAATGCAAGGGAATACAGTTCGAGGGTAAAAGCTCCAAATACCCTTGGGCTAGTCATTCTATAAGTTCGAATGTTACAAGAGATAGGTCCAGCTCTCAACATTTGATCAAATAACTCCTTTTAAAAAATACCATCACTATGGAGGGGTCTCAAAAGGCTACATTCGTTCAAGGTACCTTCTTATCTCACAAATACAAGAAACAGGTATGGAAAGAAAACTTTTCATTCATATATGTTCAAATTACAAAATTGAGGTTTTACATTACATTTGAGTGGGATGGTCTTTAGCAATTTTATTCAAAATATCAAACATCTGATGGATAAAGTAGTCATCCAAGTCCAACCCCTCCTCCCTATAAGTGGGATCATCAGCCAGGCATTCGATGGGATCCACGCCCGCAAGGTCATTCGTAGTAATCTTACCCTTGCAGATCAAAGTGAAAGATAAACCCTTCCAAGCCTGTCTGATTCCCTTTAACCTCTCCTTCCTATAGGATAAGCTTATTTTGTAGGCTTCCACTGCTGCAGCACATCTTCTCGCAGCAACAACCTCCTGGTCTTAAGCGGAGTTCTCCAGTTTCTCTCGCATGACCTTGTTGTCAGCCTTCAATGCACCTATGGCAGATTTGTACACAGCAAACTCCTCTTGCTGGGCGTGGTGCTCAGAAGACTTCACTGCGAGCTGAAGCTTTAGGGCCTCTATCTCCACGGATTGTTGCTGAAGCTAGCTACTCTATTCAAGCATCTACTCCTCTGTCCTCAGGGCTCTGTTCAAAGCCAGTGGCAAGCGACAAAGTATCTGCAACAGGAACATAATTAGTACACTTTAAGACCAGGCAATCAAAGAAGAGGATTTGAGAAATAATCCTTACTGTGGCCATCCTATTGGCAAAACCTTTATAGAGTTTTGGTATGGTGGTTCTCTCTAACTTCTCTTCTAACTCATTGGACACCAAGCCACTTCCAATGGTCAGATCTGTCTCTCCACGGTAGACGCAGTTTCGGTTTGCGGACAGTAGGGAGATGACTGTTAACTCTCTCTCATCTCCTCTTGTTCTCACCGCAATCATCGAACCTTCGTCTTTGAATACCCCAGTGAAATTGGTGCTATAGGGAGGCTCGATGCTTTCCTACAAGTCGTGTCCCCCCTCTGCAGCAAAGCCCTCTTCTTCTGCACCTCTCCCCTTCTTCGACGGGGCCTCTGGACTTGCACTCTCAGAGGAACCCCTTTTCTTCTTGGGGACCCGACAAAGAACCAAGTCCAGGTAGGGGCTTCCAGTCCCTTCCCCCGTTTTCTCCTCTTAGTCTCCTTCGGCCTTATTCCTTTCCTTTTCTTCCCCAATGACGATCCCTTTGTCACTCTTGGGGATCACCTTGGGCCTGGCTGCTGTTGCGGGTTCTTTCCCTTTCCCCGCATCCTCCATCAGTTCGGCCAGGGTCTTCTTATCATCTGCGATGTTCTCAGGCAAAGATACCATATCGACGGCAGCTCCGCCATAGACTGGCTCTAAAACCTCCATCACTTGCTCCTCCTCTACCTCATTGACCTCCTTACTGAGCTGGACGGCAGGGGGCTACCCTCTCCTGGCCTTCTTCATCAAAATTGCGCCAGGGGGTGGGACAATCTTCTTGAAGATGGCATACCCCAGCGACTTTGCATGTAGGGATATATCGTTCTTCGCATCCCTGAGGAAACCCTTCATGGGCCAGTTTTTCCCCTTCAGCCTCTCCAGGTTCTTCAGGGTTCCCTCTCCAGCCATCCACTTGGCATCGCCGATGAACTCAGGAGGGTAGACTTCGGGCGCCAGGGGGATTCCCAAATCCCCTCCGGCGAAAAAGTAGTAGTCCCTCCAATCAGAGTGAGAACTACTCGCCCCTGTGAACATCGCCTTCCTTGTTTTTGATCGCAGGGCCAGGTATCCTGGCACTGCCATCCAGCTGAACAAGCTCATAAACAATGTAAGGACCACGGTATCTCTTGAGCCTGCAATAGTTTGAGGAAGGAGTACACGTAGGCGATAGTGTTAGGGGAAAGTTGTGCCGGCACGATCTGGTACGAGTTATATATTTTCCCTGAACTCCGGTTGCGGCGGGAGCATCAGACCGTACTCCACCTGAGCCCGGTATATGCATAGCGCTCCTTTAGGAAGGCTGTTTAGTCAGAAGTCAGCAGTGTAGGGGATGATCATTAAGCCGAAATTTCCCCTGAACCCTCTCGTCATGTTGAACACTTCGTGCACCATCAGAAGACTCTCCTGGTAGCTAGAGTCCTTCAAGAACCTTTTGGCTAGTTCGACCCATTCGATTTCCCTTCCTCCCATGATCAAACTTGGTAGCAGCAAGGCAAGGGTTTATTCTTTTTCTAGGTTAGGGGTGAAGATGAATGTTTCAGGCTCCCCTCCTCTAAGCCACGCTTTTACGGAAAACAGTTACGACCCTTCACCTTCCAGTCATCCGATCTCATCGATCAACGCGATGATTCGATCCGATCGCTCCTTTTTCTGACAACTTCGGGATACGAAGCAGTGCACGGATAACAAATTGTCTTGCTATCTGCATCCCACACTGGCATCTTCCATGATGTTTCAGAGGTTAGGGCATGCTTTCCAGCCATTTCTTTCACTATTGTCAACGACGCTATTCTTTAAACAAGATATCGTCAGCAACGATAGATGGCAAGAGTTGACTTGGAAATTCTTTTGCTTCTGGTTTTATATCTTTAATCCTTTATGGGTTCTCATCCTGTTCTTCTAAATCTCTTACTATTTTCTTTTTCTAAATAAAAGGAAAAGGAGAGAGACAAAAAACACAGAACAGAATTTATGTTGAAAAGGTTTTTGAAAAGTTTGCATTTTTTATAAAACTTGTCACAAATTTATTTTACATGTTTCTTTTCTGAGTACAAGAAAATCAAAAAAAGTTACAAGGCTTCAGAACTTAGACATCTGGATCGGCCTACTACTCTCTTAAACGACCAGTAGCAGATCACATAGGGGCTACCAGGACTCCTCTCCTATTCGATCATTCCTTCAAACGTGTTGATGATGAGGCTGAGGAATGAGAAGAGGACGAAGGAGGCAGGTCACCTCTAGCCCTCAGGATGAGCCTGTTGCTGCGCCTCAGGGGGAATACTTTGGCCCTCTTCAGGACTTCTGCGTGGAGGAACAAGATGGTATCCCCAGCTAGCGTAAGTGCCTAAAGGAGGAACCTCCCTTGAGCCATGACTTTCGGCATCAAACAACCTGTCCGGTCCCCTCGGGCTATAGAAAAGGAGAACCGCAGGACCTCTGATGTTCTCCGGATTTAACATACTTACATCAACCAGTGTTTGCAGGAGAAGATCGAAAGCTGCCTGACTCTTCACATGGTGGCCTATCGGTGAGGCACCGATGATGTTCACCGCCCTTCTCATCGCTTCCTCCAAATCCTCCATGCGCCGCCCCCTCCATCCAGCGTTGTTTTCCACCAAGGCGCGCATGGAGTGCATCTCAGCTTTCAGCAACTCATTCTAGTGCTGAGCCTAGAAAGTCGCTTGCCTCGCCTTGGACTCCGCCTCCTTGGCATTCGCGGCCTCCTTCTCGAACTTTTCCCTTTCCCACCGCAAGGCCTCCTTTTCGTTGTCTAACACTTTTATTCTCTTTTGGAGGTCCTTAACGTGAGCAGAATGAGTTTGCCCTATATTTAGGATGGTGCGATGATACTCCCCCCTCGCAGCATCAGCTTTACCTGCCCACTCGGAATTGCTCGAAGCTAGGGAAACCAACCTCTCCTCCAACGTCCCTAGTTCCCCTAGCCTTATTTTGTGATCAGTCTGCGAGCGCTCCACGGTTTGCCTCATCGCACCCTCTAGCTCTACCATCTTCCCAAGGAGGCGAGTCACACCTTCCTCCAGGGTTTAAAACCTCTTCGTCACCTCCAAGACCTGGAAAGTATTCTCTAGGATCTTCTCTTCCTCCCTCCTTATCTCAGATAATCTATCCCCCAAGTTGCTGCATGTCCCTTTCGTACCGAGGACACCCTCAGAAGCAACCTAGGGAACCCCTCGCTCCCTCGTAGTCACCTCTTCCAACTTGCTGCCTTCCTCCTTCTTGTCCTTCTCTTCATTCCGGAGACCCGTCGGGAGAAGACGAGGGAAGAGGGGCTTTCTTATCTTGACAGGAGGAGGGATTAGTTCACCAAGAGGAGCAGGACCATAGATCACAAGGGGCGTCTTCGCCAGCCCCCTCGCGAAGGTTATCCCCACCTCGGGAAGAAACTGCTCAATATTTTCATCCTTGAGCAGAATCTTTCCCGGTCTGAGGCTCTCCCGCGCAGGCGTCTGGTGCACCACACTCACCTCTACCCGATCTCCAGTCCTCTGAGATTCCTTGACAGGAAAATTGGAGAGGTTAACCACCTTTTCCACCTTTCTTTCTTCTGCAGGATCCTGTGCAGACTCCAGAACTTGCACCAGGACTTCAGCAACTTTTGTCGGCGGCGAGACAATGACTGCGGCTCCCATTCCCCCCTCTGGGGGTGACACGGTAACCTCCAACCTCCTCTTCTTATCAGGGGAAGAATGTCGCTTGGAGGCCCACCTTCCGCTTTCCTCTTCAGATCGGACAAAAGTAACTATCTTCTCCTATCCGCCATCTCTAGACTAATTTTCCTTCTTCTTTTCAAGATTTTTAGAGATTGGTAGGAGAGAATGCGAATCGGCAGGGAACCGCCCCATCTTATCCTGACAAGTCTCGGGCAGGGCATTCGCCATCACGACGGTTCGCATTTCAGGACTCACATTAATGTTCGCGCCCTGACAATGCGGGAAGCTGATGTTAACGCGTGGCTCCGATACTGCATCCCAGCCATACACGTGACACTTCGGAAATCTAACCTTTTTGCATTTTTCTTGTTGCCGTTAACTGTTGCTATCTACAGGAGTCAAACCTCGGGCCCGACGCTCCAACCTACTGAACAAAAGAACCTCGTGCCCGATGCTTCTTGGCCTCTCTTAAATATCGATGACGATGTTCTTCAGTTATGCCTGTCATCGACGACTTGCATCAACCGCATAATTTCCAAAGCAGCACGCCTTCCTTTGGCATACAAACCGAGGACTCATGTGCTCTAGCTAGCGCGAATCCCTAGTGGAATCACTGCAATCAAGGAGGATAAAGCTCTCCGCCCACTACTTTCAGCTCCCCCAGTGGCCGACAGCAGAGGGACCATCAGGATGGGCCCAACTCTTCTTTCCGAGAAATCCGGGATAAAGTAACTTTTTCAACAATATTTAAGCCGTCAAATGGGACGAAAGACAAGGGAGTACGAGCAATCCCTGGGTCCTCCTGCTTTCACTATATTAAAGCCCCAACTGAGGAGCTCTCTTCTTTTCTTCTTTCTCTCTCCCTCTCTTTCTTCCTCTCCAGCTTATTCTCCTTCTAGCATTGTATTCGCCCTCACGACTACTTTTCTATAGTGAAATCGCCCGACGATCCGGTGGACGTAGGAGATTCCCTCCCTGAATCACCTTAAACCTCTGTGTGTTGCTCTAGATGCTCTCTCTCTCTCATTTAAACCTTAACCGTCAGGCTCAACTCTCTGCGTGCTGCCGTCACTCGGGACTCTTTCTCTCTATGTTTCTTGGGATCCCCTACATCCTACCTCAACAAAAATAAATTTAATTATTATAATAAAATATATTAAAATTTTAATTAGCTAAATATTTTAATTCTAATCTTCTAGCCAAGCACCAAAGTAGGGCGGCTATTAACAATCTGATTTTAACCTGATTCAACTTATCTTGAATTAAAAATTGTTTATATGATTTCAATCTGATCTAATATATGAATAAGAAAATTTAGATTTAATCTCGATCTAAAGTTAAATCTGCCTCATTTATTGTCAATTCAAGTTCAATCTGAGCCACAGTTGATTCGACTTTCGATTATTTTTTTATATTCAATTAAAATTTTAATTATAAATATTTTTAGGGTACTCAGGTCCCTGAGTTTAAGGCTTATTATTATATAGGTCCATGCTTTTAAAATTATAACATCGGGTCCCTAGTTTTTAAAAACTTATCATATGGGTCCTTTTTTATTTTTTTATTATTAAAAAAATTTTAAAATTACTATTATACCCTTACCTCTCTCTCTCCACCCGATCCGGCGGCTTCACGCGGCTGCGCGCAGTCGCCGCCTGGATGCGCGACGCAGCTGGTGGCCACGCTGGGTTACGGGGCCGCCGGATCGGGAAGAGAAAGAGACTCCCCTTCTCTCTCCTCCCGATCTGGTGGCTGCACCACCCGCGCAGCCTCCAGCGGCTTCGCACGGCAGTGCGCAGTCGCTGCCTGACCATGCAATGTCGTGCGACCACCGGATTCTCTCTCTCCTCCCCATCCGGCAGCCGCGCGGAGTCGCCCCCCGGCTGGGCGACGCAGTTGGCGGCCGCGCTGGGTGGCGCGCAGCTGCCGGATAGGGATGAGAGAGAGACTCCCCTCTCTCTCTCCTCCCTATCCGGCGGCCGCGCGATGTTGCGCTCGGGAGCGACTGAGCACGGTGCAGCTGCCGGATTGGGAGGAGAGAGAGGGGGAGTCTCTCTCTCCTCCCGATCCGGCAGTCGCGCGGGATGGCGCATCGACTGCGCGCTGCCGCCGGTAGTGTCGCGGCAATTGCGCGCTGCCGCCGGCAATGTCGCGGCAATTGCGCGCTGCTGCCGGTGGTGTTGTGGCCACCGGATCGGGTGGAGAGAGAGAGGTAATGGTATAATAGTAATTTTAAATTTTTTAATAATAAAAAATAAAAAAGGACCCATATGATAATTTTTTAAAAACTAGAGACTCCGATATCATAATTTAAAAACGTGGACCTGTATAATAGTAGGCCTTAAACTCAGGGACAGTAATTATTATTTAATCAACTTAAATCATATTATGCAAGTTGTTCGGCTAGTGTTACTTCTTAAAAATCTTGCATGCCCGTCAAGAAGGCTTGTCAAATTTTTAAATTTTTTTTACAGTACTAAAGACACACGATGGTGTGCACAAAATATAAAAACTCTTCTAAGTAAGAGTTCATACAAAAAAGGAAAACTATCTTAACACTACAACTTTGTAGATGATTAAATTAATGGGGCATTTAGTTTATTACTATCTTAATATTATGTCATATAATTTTGATGTCATGACATTTAAATATCTTATTTTAATTAATAATTTTATAATTTTATTGAAAATTATTTATAAATATCATTAAACCAAATAATTATTTTCTCCTAATAATATGACATAATATCAAGATAATATTAAACCAAATGCCATTTAAAAATTCATTCATTGCAACAAATTAGGTAATAAGCTGATTATAAAAGTGATGTTTTTTCTTTAGAAATTGAAAATTCTAGACGACTAGCATAGAATTGTCTTATCTACTTCCTTTCATCTCAAGTATATCTCGTGTTGGTTTAGGGAAATTAAAATTAATCTGGTTAATTCAGACATGCCACATCAAATATAAAATTTAATACTAAAATTGATTATATTTCATATCGTATAAATAATTAAAAATAAAAAATTAATTTTATTTTATATTATATACACATATCAAAATAATAACTAACTATTCACATCTCTTATACTTTCAAACATTATTAATTTTATTTCATATTATTTATAATTTTTAATAAAAATTATTTTCATTCAAGTTAAATTTTAATCTTATTGGCCCAGTTTGTCTAGGAGTTTAAAATTAACCTGGTTTAATTTTAACTAGACATATCACATCACATATAAAATATAATATTAAAAATTAAATTTATTTCACATCCTACACATATTACTAAAATAATAACTAAGTTATATCACATCCCTCGCATATTCCAATATAATAACTAACTTTATATCACATCTCTCACATATCCCAACATAATAATTAACTTTATTTCACATCATTCACAATATTCAATAAAAATATCTCTATCAAAATTTAATTTTAACCTTCTTAAGTTTAACCTTACAAATAAACACACCCAATTAAAATTAATTTTTTTAAATAAACAGGCTCTTCGAATTGTTTGAGTAAAATCTCTAAACTAGAATTAAGTAATAAAGAAGGTTTAGAAAGAGTCTTTGAAATTGAATGAAGATAACTACAGAGGGAAAAGAAGGAGAGATTTCTCCTGAGGGTCTCCGGCGAGGAGAAGATGAAGGAGGAGTACGACAAACTACTTGTTGTGCCAGGGGAACAATATTAGGAAGAGTTAGTCAAATAGTAGAGATTAGCTGAAACTAAAGTGTCTGAGAGTAGGTGAATAGCGTTAGCCAGGAGAATCCCCTTTTACCGAAAAGATTGTTAAGGATTAAGTTATAGAACAGTTGATTTTTTTTCTCTTCTCTCCTTTTTCGTATTAAATCATTTAATTCCGGTCTTACTATCGATTATCACATCACACGACTAGTTGGTTAAAGCATCCACTTATATATTATATGACATGATATTTTATTAAGAGATTTTTACCCGTATGACACAAAAAATTTCAATATTTACTTATTAGACACCCTAAAGTTAAATATTACATGACACACACTTATTTATTTTAATTTTAGAACCAATACACTCTAGTTAAAAAATTCTTACATTTTATTTAAGTAAATCATACTTAAGTTATGTTTTAACTTAAATAAGGTTCATAGGAATAAAATCTAACCCCTTTTGTATCTTAAATTAAATCTAATCGTTAAGATGAGCATCTAATGATTTGATTTAAAATATTCTACATAAATAATAGATTTAAATAGTTTTTAACATGTAAGATTTAAGTTAAGGTGCACCGAGAGTTAGATTTTATTCTTATGAACCTTATTTAAGTTAAAACATAACTTAAGTATGATTTACTTAAATAAAATGTAAGGATTTTTTAACTAGGGTGTGTTGATTGTAAAATTAAAATAAATAAGTGTGTGTTATGTAATATTTAACTTTAGGGTGTCTAACAAGTAAATATTGAAATTTTTTGTGTCATACGGGTAAAAACCACTTTTATTAATTACTAATAAAAAGTTATTCTTTACATACATCGATTTCTAAATTCTAATAAATATATATTATATATGCAATGAACACTTTGCAAGAAATACATTCAATTATTGAACGCAATTCAGCTCAACCAACTCAAAATCAATTATATGTTAAACGACTAAAAAATCAAATTTAACTAAAATCTAAATTAATGTGAGACCTCACTCAAACTAACCATATTTTTTACTAGACCTGGGCAATGGGCAGGCCGGGCTTAACCGGGCTTTTACTAAGTCAAATCGGGCTCGGGTCGGATTTAGCTCGACTTACGGGCCTATTTTTATTACCAAGCCCACCCAATATATGGGCCGGGCTACCCACGGGCTTTATTTGGTTTGAATTTTTTTTTTGGACTAGAGAAAAAATATTTTATTTTTTAAGTTTAATATCAAAGAACTTTAATTTAATATTAAAAAATATATAAAATATAAAATAAAGTTTATTCTAATATTCATATTTGTGTTAGATGTATAATAAAGTTGATTTTTGTAGTTAAAAGTTTTCTTAGGCCAAAAAATATCTCATACCAAACGAAGCCAAAGTGTCTAAAATTTTATATTCAAATATAATTTAAGTCCTACACATTCTAGCATACTATAATATTGCTATTTACACTTTTCATAAGTACATATTAATATAATTTTATTTAAGTTAATAATTACAAAATCCAATAATATTTTTTTTAGGATATTAATTTAAAATAGTTAAACAAATTAATGAGAACTCTAAGCTAGTAAGTTTCATGTTTTCATTCAATTTTTTCAATAACTAAAGAAAAAATTAGAACCTAATAAATATAATTTTAATAATATCTATTATAATATAAACATTATCAAAAGAAGTATATATGTCAACATCATCATTTTCAATATGGGCGGGCCGGGCTTAATCGGGCTTTGACTAAGTCAAATCAGGCTCGGGCCGGGCCAAACCCGAATATCGGGCCAAAATGAATAACCAAACCCGTTTAAAATTTATCAGACTTTGGCTAGCCCGTCGGGCCACCCGCCCAATGGCCAGGTCTATTTTTGACCGACTGAGTATTATGTTAAACAAAGAAGTCAAATGAGCAGTACATGAAGTCAGCAACAGTTTGTAAATTTAAATGCTACACATTAAATCATTAATAAATTTATTCAATTTTGTTAACAGTCAAAGTTTGAAAGGCATTTATTATAATCTTTCATATGCATATTAGTTACTAACATTAAAAGAAAAAGAAAGATTTATATGAAGATTATTTTAATTTTAAAAAAATTATATTTTATTATTAAAGATAAAATATTAAGTATATTATATTTCATATGATATTTTTTAAAAAAATTTAAATTAAATTACTAACATATTTTTATGGATCTTATCTTATTATGCATGGTTCATATATCCATAATAATAAATTTTATGTATAACTAATTTATGAAATAATATAATTTTGATGTATTATATAATTTTATCTAAAAATGATATAAATTTTATAATTTTATAAATTGTTACTGTAATATATGTAATATTTTATTTTTGATGATAAAATATATAATTTTTTATATTTAGAGCATTCTCCATTAAAAAAATTACATCAGAGGAAATTAGATTTTTATTATTTTGACCATTTTCTCACTGAACATGAATTGAATTTGCATTAATTAATTCATTATAACCAAAATGTCTGACTTACTTTATTTTATTTTATTTCTCAAAGCTGTTAGTTTAATCTGAAATGGGTGACACAATTAAAACTGTTTAATTTACCACAAAATTAAAAAAAAAAACATAGATTTAAGCTTCTCCATATTTCAGGTTATTAAGGTCAAATTGAACATTAAAATCACTACCCATATTTTGGCTCACAATTTAATATTCTCCGATAAAAATGCACCGACAAATTTAAATAAGGTAAATTATAAATAGACTATATTTTTATGTTAGTCGAACAATCCTGAATTCGATTTGAAAATACATGCAAATAGAGATTATTATATTGTAGTAAATAGTAAATCAGTTTCAATGCAAGAATTTTCTTTTTCTAGGCACATATAATTCTTATTTACTCATTTACTTTTAGGAATAATTACCTGCATGCCACGCTATTTAATTTTATTTATACTTTACCCATTCATTCTTAGTTAATTACGCTATATACACTCAAAATATTACAAAATCTTACATACACACACTTGAGTTAAAACATAATCAAAATAAATTAAAAAAATATTCTGTTAGTAAATAATTAAAATTATATTTTTACAATTAATAGTACATATTTCTCTCTTCCTCAATAGCACACTAAAACGCTGATTTGTCCTAAAATCAATTCACGTCGCGGATATCTCCTTTTTTGCCGCCACCTAAACATTAAAGTTTTAGTATTTTCACTCAAATATATTTAAATATCCTTAAAATAATATGATGAACGGTTGAGATTTTTTGTAATCTAACAATAGTTAGGTTATTGAAAAATTATGATTACTCATTATAATAAAAAATAAGTTAAAATATATGTATGTAAGATTTTATAATATTTTGAGTGTGCATAGCATAATTAACTAAGAATAAATGGGTAAAATATAAATAAAACTAAATGATGTGACATATAGTTAATTATCCCTTTCTTTTATTTATCACTAAAAATAGAAAGGTCTTTTTGCATTTAACATTTGTTATGACAGAAGAATTTACTGTACGTATTTCTCAACGAAAAGAAAGAGTCCAAATGCATATGTTGAAACTAGAGACACTTATTTGCAATTTACTCATTTAAATAAACCGCTTGTACACGTGGCTGATTATTATTGGCTGCATTTGCATCTTAAGAAAATGGGAATTACATAATTAATGTAGCATGCCTTTAATGCTTACTGAATATTAACTGCATATTTTCTCATAAAAAGAATATTCATTTATTTATTAATAGTTTGTTTACCTTATTTGACCTGGAATATTTATTTCATCATAGTTTGACTCAAGGAAATATATAGTTTTACATATAAATATATTTTTATTTGTTCACAAAAAAATAAAAATTTATATCCTACTAACATAGTAATTGGTATCAGAAAAGGAAATATTATTCTTTGCACATATAAGAAAATATATTATCTACCTAAATACTACTCAAGCAAACAATAATTTATAGGAAAATTTTAAATAAAAAATACAAAATTTCTACCTTTGATTAACCCAATCAAAAATCTATCATACCCTATAATAACGTATTACTCAACTAATAATCTTTTAATCAGGGTCGAAATCATGTCAAATTTAACCTGATAATAACTACATAGTGAATATTTATTTAGCCTAATTAAAATTAATTTTGAATAAGATATTTTTACGTTTAAATTTATAAAAAAAATTAAATAAAATATATATAATTTTGAAAATAATGCCAATGTTTATATAATTTATTTATTTCAACTAATATTAAAAATAAGAGATCATCATATATAATCCTGGTATTAATTTCTAATTTTACCGTGCAAAATCGGAAGCATTCTATTAGAGTTCTCAAAATATATTTCATTTTCAAAAAAAAATATTTAAACATTTAAAGGTACTATTATAATCTTAATGTTTTTTAAAAAATTTTAAACCTTAGTTGGTAATTATAATTATAAATATTTAAATATATATTTTTTAAATATAATATAATGATCAAAATTAATGAAAAATGCATCTAAAAAAATTTCTAAGTAGGGAATCTGAGAATTTATGAGTAAAATAGATTTTTTTTTTTTGCAATTTTTTTATGACAACAATAAATAGATTTTTTTTTTTTTATGTTTAGAGTCTTACAGGTTAAGCATCTGCATCTTACGTGTGATTATTTTGGCGCTTCGCCAAATCGAGAGCTCCCATTCCTACACGTGTGACGTGTTTTACATCTGTGAAGACCCACATGACGCGAAACATGCGTCACCTCGCAGTCAAATAATCCAGTGCAACGCTCGTCATTCAAAAAAAAGTACTACTAACCTTAAACAGCAAACGAAATCACATCCGACGGCTGTAAATATAGATTCCTTCGACAGGTGATTATATCGGGATAGGAAGTACTGTTCGTCGCGTCCGACGGTTGCTTCTGAAACGGCCGCGGGATTGCGGCTGAGAGGCGGTGGGGATGGGGCCCAGTTTCCTCACTATATATATATGACTCGGGTTCATACCTGCTGCTCCTCGCGAACCCTGACCAGCGGGATGGAGGGATTTCCCTACTCGTCCTTCCCGGAATCCGGCGATGCCTCGCCGCCGTTACGCGAGGTGGAGGCCGATATTTCGGCAGCCTGGAACGAGACGCTGTCGCCAAGCTCCGGCCGTGTGAAGCTCATGTGCAGTTACGGCGGCCGGATCCAGCCGCGTCCCCATGGCAACCAGTTCTCCTACGTCGGTGGTGAGACGAAGATCCTCACGGTCGACCGTTCCATTAGCTTTTCGGCCGCCGTTGCCAGGTTGGCCTCGTTGTACGGCGCGGCGTCCCCGGAGGAGATCTGCTTTAAATACCAGCTTCCGGGAGAGGACCTGGATGCCCTAATTTCGGTCACTAATGACGAAGATCTCGAACAGATGATGATCGAGTACGATCGGCTCCGCCGATCGTCTGGGAAGCCAGCCCCCCGTCTCCGGCTCTTTCTTTTCCCCACAAATCTCTCGAATAGCTCCCCTGCTGCTGCGATTTTGACGGCCGAGCAGAAGGCTGCTCGGCTGTGGTTCGTGGAGACGGATCTTCCATTACAATCCGCGTCGGCTTTGAATCATAATCCCCCTGCTAGGGTTCCTGATCTTCTTTCAGGCATTGTACAACATCCTTCTGCTGTTAAAGTCAAGGATCCCACGCCGGAGCCTCTTGCCGTCAAGCCATCGCCATCCGACGCATCTCCGCCGAGACTTGATGTCGGGAAGAGGGAACGGCCGCAGGCAACAGGGGAGCCTGTGATTTCTCCTTCAGCGGAGGTTCAGAGGCAGATTCAGGAGGTCCAGAGGCTTCATCTAACAGAGAACCAGCATCAGCCTAATCCAAGCTCATCTAGGTTTAACAATGGGGAACAGAGCTCACCCCACAGTTCACCAGTTCTTGCCCTGGGTGCCACCGCACACATTCCTGTAACCTTCTGGCCGGATCAATGCGGAATTGCCGGCGCCGGAGGACACACATCGACGACTGGAATGGATCAGCCATTTTATCTTCTGCCCGTTTCTCACGGTCTATTCCCATCGACGGCAGCGGCTGGAAACTTCACATCTGCACAACCTGCCGCGACATTGATGCCTTTGCCCAGGGTCGTGCCAGCGGAGGTTTACTGTGAGAAGGGAATTCTGTATGCAGCTGCACCGCCTTCACCACAGCCGGTGAACGTGGTCGGTTCGAAGTTCATGGAGGGGAGCGCAGCCCTGCGGCAGCCGGGAATGGATGCCGGGGCTGCTGCCGGTTCCTATACGGATGCAGCACAGATGGCCTGCGGTAGCAGGGGAAGGGCAATGTTCTACCAGGGAGGCGTCCCTCTATTTCAGATGGTCCACAACCCTGAGGCGAAAATGGGGAAGCCTTCTCATATTTCGTGAGCTCAGTCTTCTTCCTATGTTTATGGTGATGGTAGTGTCTACAGAAAGTAGAGTAATTGTAGCATAAGGTAATTGTTATCAGTTATTAGTATGTGTTGGTAATGACTGAATTTTATCCTAAACATAATTTTGATTCAATTATCCACTATTTTTTTGGATTTTTTTTTGAACTATCTATCTTTTTGGATTTTCAATTATTTATGTTGCTTTTAATTTTCAATCATAAAATAAGATGTTACAGACAACTTGAAATTTGTTGTTCATAGCTAACGAAGAGCTTGCACTGCGATAATTTTGAGAAAATATAAATATTGAAATTTGGGATCAGTATTAGGACTCATTATTCTATATAAACTGTTTTGTTTTGCTGGAGCGATTTTTTTATGAATAACTTATGGCCATCACTCTTCATTGTATGCATATATAGTGATCTCTTCTTCTACCAATAGTTTTTCCTCAGTATTGAAAATTTTTTATGTAAATTGTATGTTCTTGTATTTATATCTCACATTATTATCATTTTGCTATATCAGTTAATATTAGAATCACTTTCTTTTATTCAAACCGTCTATGCACTCATCTTTCAAGGCCCCTAGGAGCCATGCACAATAGCTGTCCAATCAATTCGAGTTCCAATTTGAATACCAGTCCATTTGATAATTAATAGTACTAGGTAATTTATTTTTTATGATTAAAATACATAATAAATTTATGTATAAAATATACTTGGATAATTGTGTTCAAATTCAATTCGATTCAAATTGAATCTAAATCTAAGTCCAATTGATGAATAAACTTAACTAAATTTGAAATGGTAAATTATTTTTATTATTATTACTTCATTGAGGTGATTATTTTAGTATAAGGTATGATCAAATTAGTGTAGGAATTAAAACACTTTAATTTGTAGGACATTTCTCATATCACAATTCACGAGTTAAAAACTGATCTATTGGAGGAGAAGTAAATATAATGTGGAAGAAGTGAAACATTTTTAGCTCTCAACAGATAGGAAGCTTACTCGAGCACAACTTGCGTAAAACACTTAAATATTTTATTTAAATTATTGCCTTTGATACTAGTTGTTGGAAATTGAAAACTACCGATGCAAAGTTTAGAAAAAAATATTTCTAAACAAAGAGTAACTATATTAAAATCAAGATTAAATTAGAGAAAAAAATCTATATTTTAATGTTAGATTGAATATAATTTCAACAAGAATTAAGATTATAAATTAAATTAGTTTGTTATGATCTTATAAGACAGTTAATTTAAAATTCAAATTATTTATTTTTATTTTAACCCCCTAATTCTTTCTCAAAGCATTGGATTAGAGTGGTAAAAAAAGGTTATTTCATTTCTCCAATTTGATCTTTTCCTTGGAGCTGAATCAAGTTTGTTTATTTTCTATAATTTTATTTTTTTGATAGCATATTTTTTATAATGTTAGTCAAATGCCAAAAGAGCTCAATACTATTTCTTATTTTTTCAATCATTTTGTCCTGTTAACACGTGGTTCCAGCGCTGCATCCCAGTCATACACGTGACTCCCAGGTGACACTAACTCTTTATTTTAATACTGTTATTCTCGTAGGTCTCCAACCTCGTGGCACACGAGGGTTCGGCCTATCATCGTCCACGACGGTCCAGGATCATTCCCTGCTAACATCAATGACGATGTTACTCAGCTGCACTTGTCGCAGTCGGCGTGACCCGACCATGTCGTTCCCCATACAAGACACTTTTCCCCGACGCGCAAACCAATGACCCGCATGCTTCAGCTGTTATAGATCCCCAGAGGCAGTACCTATATTAAAAGACCAAGCTTTCCTTTTATTGACACTAGTCCCTCTGGTGGCCGATAAGCAGCATGGGTCCAAAGTTCGTCTACAGCTCCGAAAAATCAGGATAAAGCTGCACCATCCGCTGCCTATAAATACCCTGTAACAGACTTCAAAAAAAAAGGATCAATAGATCAGATAAAACAGATTCAACACACCAAGAGCTCGATTCCTCCTCTACCACCTTTGTAAACAAGAGTTTGAGACAAAGGAAAGCTCTTTCTCTCTCTAGTTTTTTTTTCTCTTTCTCTTGTAAGCTCTTTGTACCGGTCTTCCGACCACCTTTTTGATTCATAGTGAAACTCTCTCACTGACGCCCGGTGGACGTAGGGGACACTAGAAGAAAATCAGCATTATACAACGCCCATTTTACAGCACCCATTATACAGCGGTTAATATGGTCAACCGCTGTAAACAATATTGGCGGGGCCTTTTGTAGTGGTTGTATCAATTAACCGTTGTAAAAGGCCAACTCTTTTACAGCGGTTGGCTTAGTCAACCGCTGCAAAAGAGATGCCCTAAAAAAAAGATCTGGCACCGCCCCCTTCATTTCACACTTTCTAATCTTTGTTATAGCTAACGACTGGCCACCTCGCTGTCGACTCTACTTCGTCATTGATCGTTCCTTGCCGATGACTTCACTCGCCGTCGACTCCACACGGCCGACGGTCACTTCTTTTCTTGGGTAAATCTTGAAAGTCGAGGACGACTCTACTCGCCGTCGACTTCACACCGTCGACGGTCACTTCATTTCTTCGGTAAACCTTGAAACTCATCGTTATTCTCTTAATGCAATATGTATGATAACATTTTTTGAGTTTTTTTCTCTTCATTTTTCATCTTTTTTTTCTTTTTACTTTTTCCCAACATTAGATTCAAGTTTTTTTATTTTTTCAACATTAGATTTTATTTTTCATTAGATTCAAGTTTTAGTAGTTTTAGTAGTTTGTTTGCCCTGTCTTTCAACAGTAGATTTACTTTCATAGTAGTGCACTTTGAACGACTTACTAAGTTTGATGAGTTAGATTTGTATGATAGCAAAGTAGTTTGGTTAGAGTTGACCTAAGTAGACAACTTCTTGTCTTTTTAGAAGATTAAAAGTCTTTTAAATAGATTATGTGACTCGTGATAAAAAAAAGTAAAGAGTGACCGGCCGCCAAGCGATGTTTGAATATATTTTTTAATATTGTGTTCTTTTTATTTTAAATATATTTTTAAATTTTATCATCTTTAAAAGTAATAATCTAAATTATGTTATATATGTATGTATGTGTGTAATTATTACAGAAAATTAATTAATGGATCGGTCATGGATGAGAATGGATAGACTATCATTTGAATATAGCAATTGAGTCAAAAATTTCTTAGAGTTTGCATTGAATAATTCAGTTTTTTCTCAAGAAAATATGAGGTGTTTGTGTTTGAAATATGATAATATGAAATTTTTCAGTGCATTTACAGTGAAAGATCACCTTTTCATTCACGGAATTGACGTGTTCTATGAACGGGTGGATTTGGCATAGGGAAGCTCCAAGAATTGAAAATATTAATAGACCAAGAAGTTCTTCAACAGTTAATCCGGATATTGATATGAACGTTGAAAATACAATAGAAGAGGATAGACTGGATGATTTAATTAAGAATATTGAAGATAATTTTACCCATAAATCTGAACAATTTGAAGAACTTTTAGAAGATGCTAGTGTTGGCCCAAAGGCTTCCCAAGAGGGGGGTGAATTGGGAATAATAAAATTTAAGAGTTTAAATTTAGGCAATTAAACTAAAAAATAATTCAACCGATACAGAGAGGTTGATTTAGTAAATCAGACAGCAGAAGAAATAGAACAGAGAGTACCACCAGAAAGTAAGGTTGATTTGCAAAATAGGACTCAGTGCAGAAATGAGATCAATTTGCAAAATAGAACTCAGTACAGAAATGAGGTCAATTTAAGAAATAGGACACAGTGCAGAAATAATGTATTCAGCAAATAAAGAGGGCAAGCAGTAGAAATGTATCACACAATAGGCACAAAAGATTTATAGTGGTTCGGCCTTCCGCCTAGTCCACTCCCCACGCACCTCGAATGGGAATTTCACTAAAACCCCGGCTTTTTACGGGAACAAAAGCCGAACAAAC
>KZ451936.1:389164-460671 GCA_002786265.1 Apostasia shenzhenica | reverse complement strand
GTTGTGTTAAGCTAAAACAACTTTTAACCTAATATATGATAAGTATTAAACTTTGAGTTAAGCTTCAAACTCAAATCAATAGATTGAGTGAGCTACACTCTTAATTCAAATTACTTAACATGAATAAGTTGAAAGAAATTTTTGCTTAAACAACCAAACACGATAAATACGAAAGAGAATAAGGTTTTCTTAACTAGAAAACCAAAAGGAAAAACTCGAGTAAAAACCTTGGCAAATATGCACATGCTTACATAATAGTCCTAGAAAAGAAAACAATAAAAATTCCAGTGAGATCCATCTTTTCTCTGGACTTTAATTTGGACTCAATCCTCAAATGAGATAATGTAACCTGTTAACACACTAAACAAGAGGATTAGTCTATAACAACTATATTAATTGTTGTCATCAAAATCAAAGGGTTCAACAGCTAGAACACCTTTATTTTCCGGTTGCAATAACTTCACTAAACTTTCAGCATTAATGCGATTGTATAATTTAAAGGCAGCTAATGGATAGAGTAATAAGGATTTTTCTGATTTATTACAGTTATTAAAAGAAATATTACCTGCGCCAAATCAACTTCCGATTTCAACATATGAGGCAAAGAAGATAATTTGTAAATTAGGAATAAACTACGAAAAAAATCAATGCAAGCCCTAACGATTGTATTTTATACAGAAATGAATATATTGATTTAAATCAGTATCCACAATATAAAAAATCAAGGTGGAAGTAATGTGCAGATGGCACTAAAGAAAAGCATGGTGCTCTAGCAAAAGTTATGTGGTATTTGTCATCTATACCATATTTTATGCGATTATTTCGTAATGAAGAACATGCAAAGAATCTTACATGACACGCTGATAGTGAAGGTCGTATATGTGATCGGATAATGCGGCACCCGACAGACTCAGCGCAATGGAAATCTTTTCATTTTATGTATGAAGATTTTGCCGAGGATCCTAGAAACTTAAGACTTGGGCTGTGTACTGATGGATTTAATCCGCATAGTGTTCAGAGCAGTCAGCATAGTTGTTGGCCAATTCTTTTAATTATATAAAATTTGTCACTCAATTTATGTATAAAGCGCAAATTCATTATGCTAACTATTTTAATATCTGGACGAAAGCAGCCTGATTGTAAAATTGATATTTTTCTTGCACCTCTTATTGATGATTTGAAGAAATTATAAAAAGAATGTGTAGAAACATATGATGCTTATCATCATGAGACATTCATATTAAGAGCAACACTTTTGTGGACCGTGAATAATTATCCAGCTTATGGCAATTTGGCAGGTTGTACTGTTAAAGGTTATTATGCATATGTTATTTGTGGTGATAAAATTAATACAGAATATCTAAAATATGGCAAAAAAATTTGCTACATGTGTCATAGAAAGTGGTTGCCTATGGATCCTTTTTTTCGGAAAAACAAAAAAGTTTTTAATGGTTATGTTGAGTTTGAAAAGCCACCACGTCCACTTAGTGGAAAAGAATTGGTACAACTACTTGATACTATAGCTGATGGACTACCAGCAACAAACTGTTGGAAAAGAAAATTTATACTATTTGAACTTGAGTATTGGGAGTCTTTATATATATGACATAATTTAGATGTTATGTATATAGATAGAAATATATGCGATAATATTTTTAGAACTTTGTTGAATATTTCAAGAAAAAGTAAAGATGGTCTCAATACACAATTAGACATGATGGATATGGGGATTAGACAACAACTTGCTCCTAAAATCCAAGAAAATAGAATATTTCTTCCACATGCTTGTTACACTCTCACTAAAGAGGAGAGAAAAATATTCTGTAGATCTTTGTATGAATTAAAGGTGCCTGAAGGATACTCCTCAAATATTAGAAGCCGTATAAATCTGAAAGATTGTAAGTTGATTAATTTGAAATCGCATGATTGTCACGTCTTAATACAACTGTTGTTATCCATTGCTATTAGAGGCAGTTTAGATGTCCATCTTCGAAATGCAATTACGAAAATATGCATCTTCTTTAATTCGTTATGTGCAAAAGTGGTGGATCTCTGTAATTTAGATGCTCTTCAAAGTAATTTAATTGAAATTCTATGTGAGTTAGAGATGTTTTTTCCTCCACATTTTTTTGACGTCATGGTACATTTGATTATCCACTTAGTAAGAGAGATAAATTATGTGGGCCTATTTTTTGCGATGGATATATCCTTTTGAGCTTTATATGAAAATATTAAAAGGATATGTTCATAATCGCTATAAGCCTGAGACATGTATTATTGAAAGCCATGAAACAGAAGAGATAGTGGAGTATTGTACTGAATATTTACATGATATTAATCCAATTGGGATTCCGGTTAGCTATAATCTACCTGATAAATTTGGAAAGGGCCTAAGCACTGATATGCCTCAAATTGTTGATTTGAACTTATTGAATCAAGCACATTTATATATTTTGCACAATACTGCAATAATTGATCCGTACATTGAAAAGCATATGAAATAGTTAAGGATAGAAAATCCTTCACATTCTCGAGATGAAGTGTGGATTCAGAATAAACATATCAAAGAGTTCATCAAATGATTTGAAAATCATATTTTTACATTATTACAATGACCTGATGGTGTTATGCTGGATAAGTCATTGAAATATTTATCATTTTCACCAAATCGTTGTGTCCTTAAGTATGATGGGTATTATATTAACGAATATAGATTTTTTTTATTAAAAGTCATGATAATAAACGAGTAACTCAAAATAGTAGAGTTTCTTTGATAACTCAAACAATGCAAATATCAAGTGCCAAAGAAAAAATTTCGCATACGGGTGATTTATGCTACTATGGTATAATTGAAGAAATATGGAACTCGATTACATTGATTTTCGTCTTCCTATTTTCAAATATACATGAGTCGACAGTAATGGTGGAAGCAAGATTGATGAAAATGGCTTTATATTGGTTAACTTCAATCGCATTGGCCATAGAGATTATTGTTTTATTCTTGCGAATCAGGCTAAACAAGTCTTTTATGTTCAAGATCCTAGTAATTCTCAATGGTCAGTCGTTCTAACTTGTAATCCAAGATTTTTGATGGAAGAACATAACGATGTTACTTCACAAAAAATGTTCGTATTCACAAGAAGCATATGTAAGAATGTATGATAATTTTGACGATATACCTAATTATCACATTGAAGATGAAAGTGAGATCGAGTTAGATATTACTGAGAAAAGAAGAAATAAGAAAAGAAAGAAATTAAAAAACTAAGTAATATTATTTTATTAAATATATACAGTATTTTATTTCATAAAATATTATTTTATGATTCTAAAAGATATTTATTTCAGACGCTGATTTGCTACTTCGATCTTGTTTATTGCTGGTTCTAGTGATGGTAATTGCCTTACTTGGTATGTCTCTCTGTATACTTTATTATTTAATGATTATAATTTTATATTACTAACAAGTATAATTTTATATTTCTTTTTACAGATTACTAATGACAGATCAACAACTATCTTCTGCTCCTAAAAAAAGAGAGAAATAACTCAATTAATAAAGTTGATTAAGAGCAGACAATCAGGAAAAATTATTATTTAATTGGAGAACGGTAAGCCTATACTTGGAAAAGAAGCTGATCAACTAATGAGTATGTGTGGGCTTGTGGTAAGAAATAATGCCCTTATTTAGTACATTAAGTGGCTTGAGGTTCCAGAATTAAATAAACAAAAAATCTGGACAGAATTATCTGTAAGTCAAATTGCATTAGTACTTTCATTTATTCAAAAATAAAAAAATATACTAGTTATTTTACTCAACTTATGATTTGAACATTTATATCGTAGGGAATATTTGATGGTATTGATGAGGTAAAAGATTAGTTATTTGTACAAATGGGTATTATGGAGAAATTGGAAGTCCCATATGTATGGAATATTTATCGAGCCAGCAAAAGGTGATGCTCGATATATTATTCCTAAGGAGTATAAGACTATGATTAATCAACAAGAGTAGAATGATTTTATCAAAGCTCGCTCGAGTGATGAGTTTTTGGTAAATTTTTATAATTATATCTTAATTAAGTTTCAACTAAGAATTTATTTTTATAGTGAGCATTTTCTATAATCAATATTTAACTTTAATTTTAGGTTAAAAGTGCTGCAGCTAAAGAAAGGGCAAAAGCCTAAAAGTACTTTCATACTATCTCAAGGAAAGGATACGCAGGTCTAGAGTATGAAATGATATGAGAATTCAATTTACATTCACTTTAGTTCTAAAATTCAGTGATAAATTTAAATTTTTTTGTCTTTTACAGCAAAAAGAATCTGACAATGAGAAATCTATCTCAAGAGCCGACTTATGGATTGCTGCACAAAAAAAGATGATCAATTTATTAACATGTCATCACAAGAAGCAGCAAATCAAATGATAATTATCTTATATATTAGTATTATTTTTACATCTTATAAATAAATATTAATTTGATTATTTTTGTTGTTAGAGTTGGCTACACAGTCCTCTCATGATGTTACTCATTTTGAGGGCAGGGATGATGAAGTCTCCAGGATTCTTGGTCAGGAGCATCAGGGAAGAGTTCAAGCTGGTAGAAGATTTGAGACAATAACAATATACTTTAAAGATAATAAAAGGGACAAAGACATTGCTAGAAATAATATCGTTGCACGTGGAAGGGTGATTAATCCTGGTGGGTCAGGCGTAATTGTACATAACGTACCATTAGGCCACGATATATGCAGTGTATCTATTGATCATGTTATAGATAGTTCTGCCCCACTTTCTTTTCCTGTTGATGAGTGTTATATAATCGGGCAAGCTATTGAGTATATTGTGTCTTGGCCTTTATAAGTATATATTTTGGTACTTTAATTTTTATTATTATTTTTGTCAATATTTAATTTTTTTTTTGCAAAATACAGAAAAAATAAAAAATATGCAAAAAGTATGACAAACCTCAAAGGACTCTACAATACTTAGCAATCAAGTAAAATATATGTAACTATTTTATATCTCAAATATAATTTAAGTAACTATTGTTCATATTGATATTATTTTTTTCAGCAACAACAACACACCATTCTACCTTATGTCGCTAAGATGCTCGAATATGCAACATCCACAATGCTTCCTGAAAATATGATGAAAGTTATTTTACCAAATAAAATATTTGGTGATATGCGACAATTATTTTATGATTAAAGGGAGATTACTGATTTTGCATTGAAGGAAAAGATTGGTGGAGGAATAGTTAGTTAATATTGTAAGTAAGAATAAAATATAAAACTAATGTATATATTAATTCAATCTGAAAAATATAATTTCTAATATTTTTTTGTAGTTATTTGATTAATCAAGATGATACTATAGGAGATCAGTACTATTTTATGGATCCACAAAACATATCTGCTTATGTTGCCGCAAATGAACGAGCGACACTTTTAAGCAACCAAATAATGGACATATCTTAAAGTTCTGATATTATTATTCTATATAATAATGGGTAAATTGTTTTTATTTTTTCTATTAGCAAATATCAATTTTTATTGTTTAATCGTAACCCTAAGTTTAAATATAGAAATTCTATTCTTGTTTATATTGGAGCGCTGATAATAAAAACAAAATTTAGATAAATCATTTAATTTAGAGAAATTTATTTTCTGTAGTTTCCATATGTTCTGTGACAAATATTTTTTTTTCTCCCGGTGAGCGAGCCGAGCGGAGCGGGACGGAGCAGGGCGGTGAATATGAGGACTGTTTCCTTGGGTATTTCACCAGTTTCTTCCTCATCCTCTTCATCGTGTTTGCCTCCTGTAGCAGCCGGAATTCCCTCTATCAATTTTCTCAAATCCTCATCTAGGGTTACCTTTCTTCCAAGTTGTGGTAAAACATGTGGCGTAGCAGATCTACCTCCGCGATACTTCGACACTGGGATCGCATCCGAAGCCGGTAAGGCCACTCCATCAGATCTTTATCGCGTCTCACTAGTTTTTGTGATGGCAATTTCGATGTGTTGAACCCTACTGTTTTGGCGATTACACCTTCGAAGCCGCAATATTTTATTATTTAACAGAATCCCGTTTTTATCACTTGTATCATGCTTGTATCTCCTTGTGAGCATCATATATAGACAACAGATCCAAATCCCTTCACTTGGTTTGTGTCATGGCTAGCTTTGCTTGGATGAAAATGATTGAATTTACCTTTTATAATTATATGTTCTAGTGTTTCTTCCTTAGTTTCTAGAAAGCTTTGTAATTTATGAACGCATATATCCTCACAGATAAGTAACTGCCTCGATGCAGGCAGCAGGTTATATGAGCGTGTATGCACACTTGAGCTCCACTGTTACCTCGACCTTTTTCATATGTTACCTATTTTGTCTATTGGGAATGCATAGCCCAGCTGTTTGCTTTTTTGTTTTTAATTTCAGGATTCTGCTAGGGGCGACAAATATAACAAAATGATTAAGAATTAGCATGCTGATTACACTGGGCTTTTAGATTAATCCCAACCATCCACATGTCACAGCTAATTGAAGCCGAGCCGTAATTCCCTAACCTGAGTAGTTGGGTGAGCTTGCCTCCTGAAGGTTACATGTCCGCAACCCCAGGTGGAGCTGTTGGACATCTACTGACCTTCTACATGGTCTTGTCTTCTCTACTTTGCAATGTTTAGTAGCCCATAACTCTAGTGTTTAGCTGTCCAAGTCAACATTCTATAATCCCTTTGGTTGCTAGGTTAGCGGCATAGATTTCGTAGGCGGTGCCCATGAGCTCCTCAGTGAACATGGTGTGCACTGCCAATAGTTCTTTCCGACTAGCTATGTGCACAAAGTAGGTTGACAAAGGGCTATTCTAATCATTTTTCCTACTGAGGACGTGTCTTATAGGGACCTTGATCACTTGACACCTTCAACAATTTCAATAGCCACATGTGTCTTGCGTCTTCAATCTCCAAAGATTGAACCAACTTTTCCTGGTGACCCCAAACCCTCTCAGCAATTATAAACAGGACTCTCTATAGCTCTACAGAGGACCTTTTGGAAACTATCACCCTTTTATAGTAATCCTTTCGGCATGACCAAGGGGAGAAGCTTTGACCTTAGGTTGCTTCGCTGACACCACCCTAATCTGATTCTCCTTATCCTACTCTTGTAGGGGAGTTGCCTCTCCTTCTCTTTGTATTCTCCTATTGTAAATGCCTCTAGAGAATGCTTCTTTTGATGCTTAATGGATCCTATGCTTTGGATCAGACAGTAGATATAGGAGAATTTCTCTGATCTACATTACATTCTTGTATTTCTTTTTTTTACCATTCCTTTGGCCATTGCTTGCTTCTTATTTGGTTTTTTTTTGTTCAGGGCCTTGTCACTGTGGATCGGAACTTCTCTCTCCCCCAAATCCTACAACCTACTTTGGTTGAACAGTTTCCCTTGTCAATATTTTTGGTGCCCTCATACTGGATCAAAAATGATTGGAGGCTCTCTTAGTCGTTCACCTAGCAAACGACTGATGATGATGAGGAGGGCTGCTCGGGATGGCAATCACGAGGAGGTTTCCACTTCCCGAAGCAAGGCTCCCTTTAGAGCTATAGCTTCGTATTTTTGCAACCAAAAGATCTAGGAGATTCTCTCAGTTGTTCACACACATATGCTGACTGTCTCTATACCAGATATATAAGTGCATGTTTCTCATATACACATATGATCTATTTACTCTTATAATATTTGTCTATACTTATCAAAACATTTTCGTTAGCATAAAATAAGACATGGGCATGCGTGGCCGAGGTGTTTGCTTTTCTTTCTTTTTTTTTTCATTTGAGGATTCTACTAGTTCTGAAAAAATAATAAAATAATTAAAATTAGCATTTTGCCTACACATTCATCCCCACCTGGTGTGATAAAGGCTCGATTGATTTTGTTATATGTGCCTACACATACAACCTCAGATCAATTTTGAGTTTTTAAAATTATGGTTAAAGATACTTTTTAGTTTACAGTCTTGATCTTACTCACAAGAAATGAAGAAAACAGTCCTTTAGATAGTATTTTGTCAATTTAGCCCTAGTTTGTGTTGGGCTAGAAACTGGATATGGCTGTCCCAGGTACCAAGTTAATGCATCATATATGCATAAGCTAGTTACTATGCATCCCTTTCTGTTTATTGGCAGTATTGTCGCAAGGGACGTTATACTTTCCAAGGACTTCACTATAGAAGATATGCTTTATGCTTCATCACTTCCACTAAAGATAATAAAAAAAAGCTAGCTCATATGAATTGTTGGAGTCTGATTCAGGTTATTGGATGGAACGAATACCCAAACTCGTGTGCATTTTGGCTAGGAATTTAGGCTACATTGTCCTGTTGGTTTGCTTAATTTGGTAATTTTCCAATATATGCAAGCTTTAATGAAGGCATGCATATGACTTTAGCCTCTTTCAGGTTGCAATAGCAATTGAAGCCAAACCCAACTGAAGTTTTCTGTTATCTGAAAGGATTTCTGTTTCAAATTTCGCTGAACTCCTTCTGTTTATTTTTAGTGTGACACTGACACATCGATTATCACGTGGTTAAGGTTAGGATATACGTATCTTGACTTTTATGTCATATTCTAGTCAAAACATTTAATGCTAATTAATCTTTCATTTGTATGGCTCCATTTTAGTATAATAGCCCTGATTTTGAAATTCTTAGAATTTTCGTACCACGCATTTTACTATAACTAAATAGAAAAGAAGAATCTAATCCTATAGTTCTAGAATTTATAATGATAATTTATTGATATGTGCATATGAGCTCTCTTTATTAACTTAATTTGATGTATTTTCTTGTTAGGAGCTTGCAAGGCTAGTCAAGCCGTTGACTTTTTCTCCCAAATCTGTCCTGAGGTTGTTGTTCGAGATGCCAGGTTGGAAGATTGCTGGGAAGTGGCTGATACTCACTGTAGCTCCTTTTTTCCTGATTATACTTTTCCAGTGGATCTAGTTTTGCGGATTGACAGATTTGTAGCTCTTGTTTCTGGCTTCTCAGTACCTCAAGGTTGCATGAGGACATGCCTTGTTGCTGTTACAAGCAATTCTGGAAATGTCAATCTGTATATAGGAAGTAAAGACCTCGGAGTTATGGGTTTTGATAGTAAATTTAATCTGAGCAAACGATCTGTATCTGGTATTTTGACAGTAGATACTGTGGCGGATTTTCTTCCTAGGAAAGGTCCACTTCGACAAAGAAGGTTAGTATTATATGTGAAGCTTTACTAGCCTGAAACTAGAGGACTTTGCATTTTTTTAATATTATTGTAGTTCACAAAGGTATCTTTGTTTTGATGCTATTGCGATTTTCAAAGGTGCACATGCATTCACTAAACAATATTAATTCCATCTCGTTTATCTGCTACACTTAATTTGTATTGACATTCATTAGTAAAAGTAGACAACCAGAAGCATATAGGAAAATAATGATTTGAATATATGCTGTTAAATATCAAAAAACCTTTCCATCATGTAATTGGACCAATGGAAACGTATTAAATGCGTGCATCTTACCATAGAAAAATTGATGACCGCTGCGGTTGTCTATCCTCAGTTCAAGCCTGGGTAGCCTAGTGTAAAGTATAGGCTCCCTCCCTATTCAATGATTGCAGGCCTCAAACCCGATATTAGTCAAACAGCGAGGTCCTGCACTCAAATATTCTCAAAAGATAAGAATCATTATCCTTAAATATTAGCATTTTCTAATGCAACTTGTCTGACTCTTCACAAGCTTGGTTCTTGTATCTCTTCTTCAAAATACTAATTATCTCTACTCGCACATTGAAAATTTTTCAAATGAAGTGCTCTTAATTACTCTTTGAAATGTATCGGTTAGGTTGGGGTTGAAAAGGGACAATTTCCTACATGCCACAAATATCTAGTAATTTATAAGCACCACATCTTGGTTTCTTAATTCATTCACAACTTGTTCAATTTTTACCTAAAAATGCATATCAAAAATTTTCTGTTATCATTATCATCAGTATTTTTGCTGGGACCTTTGGGTATTTGAGATTACGATTTGTCATGAATTATCTTGTTACCATTGCAGGTTCTGTTACACGAAATTATTCCATTGTGTAATATCTAATTTTTTTTTTCTGTATATTTCTTTTATTAGTTCACAACTGTTTCCAGTCTAATGGTATAATTGTGCTCTCCATTTCACATTAAACCACTTTAATCTATTATTTACGACATTGGTCTTTCTAACTTTAGCTTTGCTACTACAAACAATTTAACTTGCCATTCACTGGTATTGCCGAATGGAGGCTTCCTACTTGTAGTTCTTTTTTTTTTTTTTGATAAATCCTACTTGCAAAGAAGAAACATACAAATAAAATAAATGTTGCAGAAATGAGGATGTTAAGGTGGATGTGTGGATATACACGAAAGGATAGAATGAGAAATGAGTATATCCGAAAGAAAGTTGGTGTTGCACCAATTGAGGATAAACTTAGAGAAAGTCGGCTTCGATGGTTTGACATCTAAATCGCAGGCCAATTGAAGCTCCAGTTAGAAAAATTGAGTTACTGGATTTTGCCCATGTACAAAGAGGAAGAGGGAGACCAAAGAAGACATGGCAAGAAACTATAAGGAGTGATCTTAGTTACTTAAACTTAGATAAGAATTTGGTAACTGATAGAGCGCAATGGAAACAAAGGATTCATGTAGCCGACCCCACCTAGTGGGATTAAGGCTTGGTTGTTGTTGTTGTTGATAAATCCTACTTGCAGTTCTTATTTCCTATGATGTATGATATTTTCAGCTCTCTTCAGAAATTTTATTGAATGTCTATTGTCCGAATGATAGTTGCAGGGCTATCATCCGAATGCATGAACAGATCTTGTAAAATAAATCTCTTTTTTAATGAAATTTCTGACAAATATTATCTATTTTTGGTGAGAACTGAATCTAACATTACATGCTAATGATAACCCACATTGTTTTTTTTTTTTTTTTTTTTTTTTTTTTTTTCTTTTGGAATTTCTGCAGAACTGGAATAGCATATGTATCAAATGTTGCAGTGAGAAAACCAGACAGGAGAAAGGGTATTGCTAAGCTTCTGTTAGCAGAGGCAGAGTCCAAAGCACTGAGCTGGGGTTGCCGCTCAATTGCACTGCATTGTGATGTAAATAATGCAGCAGCCACACGGCTGTACACATGGCAGGGCTTCAAGATCATTAAAGTCCCTGAGAATGCAAGATGGCCCCAGCCAAAGACATCTCCAAATCCGCGGTTTTTCTTTATGATGAAGCACTTGGCATCAAAGGGAATCCCTTGATCACAGTAAGATAAACGGTCGGGTAGATTACGAGCGGGTTCCTGAGGTTTGGCCCTTCTTTCACACAAATCCTCTTTTTGAATTCATTTCACCATGTCAATTTTGTCCACCAATTTTTATTTCACGTAGGTCCCTGGGTTTCATTTCAATGTACTATGCCCCTCATGCATTGGATAAAGTCGATGCTCAAAATATTATAGAACTTTTGGGGGCTAGCTATGGGGGCTATCGAACAATGCTATGCAGCCCTTTTGACGTTTCCATTAAAATTTTATGCCAGTGTGACCCATTTAGTCGGTTTATGTCAATAGTATGCCGCTTCAACTGAAAAATTGACCGAAAAGCCCTTTTGGCTGTCCCTTCCTCCCTCCTCTCTCTTTAATATTCTTTTCTTTTCACCTCTTTTATTTCTCCTGTTCATGGTACAATATGGGGAGTGAGAACACATGAACATGATCTAAAAGAAGAAAAAGAGGTAGAGAAAGATATAATATGAGCTTTTTGATTAAATAAATGGGAATAGTTTTAGTTCAAATAGAGATTTATATGAGATGATTCAGAAAATATAGACCTACATTGAAGGAAGGCTAAATCTCAAGAGCCCATATGTAATTTAACCTAATATGTTTATATTGTTTAAAGCCATGAGCTTTGCAAGGTTGGCTGTGTCCCTTATGCTGCATGTATGTAAATATCAAATGGATGTTGTAATTATTTTCAGCTGTAGAGATGTGTTCTATATATTCTCTTTTCAAAAAGGAACATTTACACACAGGTCATAGATTTATGAAAAAATTATAAATTTTACATTAATTTTTAAAAAATTATGAAAATTTTTATAAAAGTTTTCAAATGGTTTTATAACTATATAATAAAGGTTTTTATATCATTAGATGGAATTTATGTAAACTTATTTAATAATAATTAAAATGTTCATTAAAAACTTATATTTTAATATCTGAGGTTTAGAGTTAGCGTTTGCTGTTAAAGTAATTTTGAATTTTAGTTTTTCAATAAAATAAAATAAATTTTAGTTTTAGATTTTAACATTCAGGATTTTAAGTTTAGTAAAATTTTTATTATTTTTTTAAAAATGTGTGCAATTAATTTTTTTTCAAAATTATTATATATATAAAGGCCCCAACAAAAAATAATGTAAATTTATATTAATCTGTAACTTTTTAAAATAATATATTGATACCTGTCAAAAGTTTCTAATCATGAGTAGCTCTTTAATCAAGATAATTAGATTTTTAATCACTCATCGTAATCAGAGTTGAACTAGTTTCATCCAATTAACATAATTATTAATTTTTCACTCTAAAACCTTAACATTAAGCTTTATAAATACTAATTTTGAAATTGAAATCTTATACACAAAGTAACCGAATCAAACTCGATAAATTTGAAAAACTTATGGTGCGCCCCTATGTGAAACAAAAATTAAAAGAAAAAATACATGCAAAAAAGATTAAAAACTTGTGGATCTACGTAAAAGATGGTCCAAAGCTCGTAGACACAATAATAAAAGGTACATGAGATCTAACATGAAGCAAAACACCCAAACAAAACATTACTTATATTTTAATTTGGAGTTCAAACCTACACAGGCTTCAATAACTACAAGGTACCTAAAAGCTTAAACTTAATTTTGGTACAGCAAAAACAGAGGTGCCTAAAAAGCTGTCAAGCAAAATAATGTTGAGCATTCACATATTCTATACCATAATCTTCCATATTTCCACAATACATGATTATATTCTACTCTTTTAAACAACCTCAAACCATCCAAAAATTATGAGGAAGCTTTCAAGCAAAATAATATCAGAAGCCAAAACTCGATAATAGTGTCGGCATCAATCCCATATCGTGCCAAGCCAATGTCTGCTCAAAATTGCAATAAAAAAAGTTTTAACAGCTGAAACTCAGATAGATTTCGATTTTGAGTCGACATGAGTAAATTGGGCTTGAACCCATTATGAGCTAGCCCAAATTTCAAAAGAAAAGTGTGTGCTCCCAAATGATTGAACTTTGGCTCAAAATTGGATCAATCAAAATCTTGCGCCACAAAAATGAATCGTCAGACAATTCTTTTGGATCAAATCGATCTTGATTTAATCCAAAAACAGACTTAACGTTCGATCCAACATACTTCCCTGATTGATGGTTTGGTGAAAATCTCTCAAAACACTTTTGTAGCCCTGCTGTTTTAATACAAACCTTAAGAAAGAAAATGTAGGGAAATATTCATAGGGTTCTAACTAAACAACCCTAACATGATAGACTGAGAGCTGCGTATAAAAGCTGTAAACAGAAGACAAGGCAGGTTGAAAAGTGTAACTCACTCACTTAACGTCTTCCAGAAAGTATTAATGGCTTCTATAAGGGAATTATATAAGCAGAAGTTCTTAAACTACTTAGACTTGCTGGACCTTCCAATAGAGTTCCTCTTCAACATTTTTCACGCTTTCTGTACAAAATTATTTAGAGCAGAAGCGTCAAGAGCAGGGAATTCGTTGACGGCAGCGAGCACGGCAATACCCAGTTTCACCGCATCATCATGAGTTTGCGCCTATAACAATTTAGCTTTAAAAGTAAAATACTAAAAAGTAAATAGAAATTGCAACACTTATTTTTTTCTTTAAAAAAATAATTAAATACGTACCTCAATGTTGAGGGGAAGAGCTGGGTCATGGAGTGAAAGTCGTAGAAGGAACCACCCACCATAACCAGAAACCCTGACCTAGAAAGGGCAAAAAGACAAGTATTTAGGTTCCATTTGGTAAGCTGAAATTTTAGACATGACAAAATTTATTTAATTTAAAAAAATTTAAAAATTGTTTTGCATCTCAACATATACAAATTCTAATATTAAACAATCACTTTATTTCATATCCAACGCAATTTTAATATAACTCACTCACTTTAATTCACATTATACATCTTTTTTAAAAAAACACCACAATTTTTTTCAAATCATTCTTTTTTTTTCCTCCAACCAAACTAAGCATAGTGTTGTGGTGGAGGCATCTCAATATATACCATATGAAATAAAATGTATGCACAATTTCAGGAAATAAAATGAATATATGATACTTAAAAACTTTCATCTAGAGTTTAGCTTGCTTCAAGCCATGTAATTATTGAATAGAAAAAGCTTTGCAGCCTCAAAAAATAACTAATGCATAGCCCAAAAGTGGATTTGTGCTTAGTCCATTGGATTATCCGGTGTTTCAAAACTTTTATAAAGTCCAAATCCATGTTGAGCTCCTTATTGGTATTCTTTGGGGCTAATTAGCAGTACTCTTAATAAAGAATCAGAATACTGAAATTATTCACACTTCCTTTGCATTGACAATGAAACTCTACACCGCTCTAATTGTAGCTTGTTAGAGAGCAAGCTAAAATTAAGATTTCAGGAGAGGCTTCCCCGTTTATATTGGTTCTTTATATCATGGAAAGGGGAATCAAAATTTATGGCTTAGGATTCTGGTTCTTTATATCAATCAAAATTAACCAAAAGTAGGACAGTTGTAACCCATGAAAACAATGGGGAAATAAAGGTTGGCAGACGAGCTTCTAAATGTTGTTTGCTCATCCTCGCGTGTAATAAATGCTTGATTAATGTGAAATACTATTAAGAGAGAAAGAGAGAGAAAATAATATTGTTTCGCATTCAAATTTCATTAGTTTAGTACAGCAGCAGTTTCTATCTGGTTACCCTCGACTCATCCCTACCTCAACCAAAGTTGGGTTGGGCTAGGTGCGGCTAGGTTGGACCTAGCCCAATCCAAGGGCGGGGTCTCTTAAATCCCTTGAGTTGGGCTTGACCACCCCTTAGTTGGATTGGCGATCTATTGCCTGGATTGCTGCATCATGGCTTGATCTTATCAGAAATGATCTCTTGATCACAGAGGACAGCTAAAGATGGCTAGAATTCCATCAAGAAACTCCATCAAGAATTTTGAGAAGTTCTCTGGAGAGCTTATATAAGATTTCTCAAGTCTTCAACTAGTTTCAATATCACTTTTATGAATGACAATAAAGGGACTGATGCAGGATGAAGATGACCGAAGCACTTGCAATGATGTAAGTGTGCCTTTGCAATTATAAGGCATCTAACATGGAGTTGATGTTGAATAGTGATCAAAGCATCATTCATTTGTTGAGAATTTTAATGCAAAATTTAGGGAGAGAAGAATATATATAATTGATTTCATCAATTTAGAAAAAAATTATGATAAAATTTCAATGAAAGTACTTTAGAAAAGACGAGTTTTGCAATACTGATATTAAGTTATTAAAGACATGTACGAGAGCATTTGAGTAAGAAATTTCTATTAAAGTTAGATTATATCAAGGCCCAGCTTAAGTCTATATCTCTTTGCATTGATAATAGAAGTCCTGATTAGAACATTCAAAAAAGGTGCCTTAATACATGTTTTTTTACAAATAATATTCTTCTTTTTGATAAGACTAGGCATGTAGCCAAGACGAAACTCGAGTTATAAAGAAATGCTTTAGAATCTAATGGTGTTCATCTTATCAGACCTAAGACTATATATAGAGAGTGCAAGCTTAATCAAGTACAAGTACTTGTATTGAGAAAATGATAATTAGTGATCAAGTTATAAGAAAAAATGAGCGAATTATATATCTCGAATTAATCATATAAAATGACAATGCATAGAAGATATTATAGGATTCAAGCTGGATGGATTAAGTGAAAGAATACATCTGATATATGTGATAAAATTCCTCTAAGGGGATATTGTCTGTTTTGATTTTAGGGAACTGCTAGACTTAAGGATTTCCAAAAAAGTCACCTATCTTGGGACTACTCCAGCTCGAGTATACATAACTGTGAAGTTTTTTATCATTAGCTTTACAGTTTTGCACCAAATAACGCCTTTAAGGTTGGGATTAGGTTATTTATTTATACAATTCCGAAACTCCCCTCCCGATGTGGGATGATTCATTCTCGTATCCCTCTTACCATTCACCAAGCCTAGAAGTCTGCTAGGAACCACTTTTTGCACCAGTGATTCCATTCACTCGGAACATCCCGCCCTCTTCAGGCGAGTCCCAAGGGTCGTCACAGGCCCATTAGATTTTGCTTAGTTTGTCCTTCAACCACATTGTACTGTGGGAGGTCAACTTTGATAGCATATCGTAATATATCTAGGAGATCATTCATTCAAAAACTACATGCTTAAATGCGTAGTTTCAGTTTTATCCCAAAAAGAGCCTCTAACATTTGAGATTACACAATTTACTAATATAGCTTGGAACTCCTCACTCTTTCCAATATGAAATGATTCATTCTTGTCCCTCTCTCACCATTTATCAAGCCTAGAAGCTTGCTAAAAGCCACACTTTGTACCAGTGATTCCCTTTCATTTGGGACATCATCTGGCGATCATTCCCAACTCTCTTCAACCATGGGTCGTCACACTTCGATCTACAAGTGAAAGGTCTCAGCAGAATGAAAGAACGACATTAAAAATAGGTTAAGTTAAAGTGAAATGGGAGAGCAGATGAACCAACAGTCATGATAAGTCAATTGACATAAAAATTATCTATGAAAAGTATGTATGAGCCGCTTAACTGTGGTTGGTGAATGATAGGAACAAGAGCAAGTAGGCAGGAGAAAGAGCAGGCCGTGCTGATTTATATCTTCTCTGTTGTAAGCAAAAGAACTAACCATCCAGTATTCATACCGAAATCCGAACTCAAAAATTAACTTCAAAAAACAAAAATAATGCAGCAATTAGAATAAGTAATGCAGTACATACACCCTCATAGTTTTTTGTTGCCTTCTGCAGACTAGGGTCGGAGGTAATTCTATTCTCCAAGTGTTTCAAAACAGCCTCACCATACTCCCGGAAAGATCTGGATACAGCACAAGTATAAACCACCATATTGTGCGATGAGTTTGCTAACACTTGATGCTGTTTTCATTCATCTTGAAAAATCAACAGAAGCTACAAGAAATATGAACTATAAAGACATTTTCAGCATTCAGATGATAAAGCAACCGACAGTCTAATAACATTTATATCTCAATGAAAAGGCTTCTCAAATGGAAAAATAACCCCCCAAAAGCATCTGAAAGTAAAGCAAAAGAAGTCATATTGAGCACAACAATTAATTTAAAAGCCCCTCTTTTATTGATTAATAAAGTAATATCACTTTCACTTTTTATGGATTTGTACAAGGTTATCAAAAATAATGATATTTTAAACAGACATTTTTACATAATTTAGGAAATTTAATTATAATTTCTTCATGCAAAAAATCAATAATAATTGTTTTAAAATACAGACATCAACTCAGGTTGACATAACCAGCCTACTTGCCGTGTGGCCCGAGCAACACATCATTATGCTTTGAGAGAGGACTCTATAATAAAAGCACATATGCTCTAAAAAGCAACTCTTCAACCTGAGGACCATACTTTTTTTTTTAACCTGAGGACCATACTTAACAACATCTGGTTTCCATTATTGTCGGGTCTAGGGAGGATAAATGTATGTAGTTGTTTCTCAAGTCCAAGATCATGAATATTAAATCAAAATGAGGCTATATAAGCATTACGCCAAGATTGGAGAAACCTAATGACCACAAACTAATAGCAAGATTTGAGCCACAATAGTAGGAACGAACACCTTTAGGAGCTAGTATGATATGGTCTACAATTTTATCAAGAAAACTGGTAGTTCAACATGGCTTCTGACTACCTATGATATTAGCAGCCTAACCATAAACGCAAATTATATTGCATACACTATTTACATTTTAACGAAGTTGGGCATCTTCATCTATTAACGATAGAAAAAGGAAGTGCAGGAATATGCCTTAAAGTGCTTGCAGTTCTTTAGGAAGATGTTGTACATCCTGATGTGCACTTAAAATGCACAACTCACTCCGTGAAGTAGTGGGTCTTGGTTAAATAATTGAAGAGTACCCCATCTCTTTGCAATTTACAGTTAAAAGCATCAAACAATTATAAGCCCTAAGCTTTGTGATTTACAATGTTGGTAACAAGAACATTTGAAAGACTACAATAACAGCAACCAATTTAAGATCAGCTACATGGATCTCCTCCATTCAACTGTCTAAACCAAGACCCCATGAGAGCAAGTGATTCAGTTACTCTATCCCACATCATTTTGGGTAATACGCCTTCCTCTCTTTTGACATTCTGACTTGGATGTGTTGGATCCCTCACATTTACATACAAGGGCCTGTAATGATTAATGATAGAAATGGCCAAACCACTCGGGCTTGTTTGGTTGGAGGATAAATTTAGGTAAAGAAAGAGAAAATATTTTATTTTATAGAGTTGATGGAAAAGAAATTTATTTTAATTTTGGGAGGTATGTAGGATGTGAAATAAAGTTGATTTTAAGGTTGGAATTTGTGTTGGATGTGAAATAAAATTATTAAATTTATAATAAATTAAAAATATTATTATTATATTCTTTTGCCTAATTTTGGGTATTTGCCAAACAAGGCCTTAGCTTATCCACGAAAAAGTTGAAGACTATTGCTAATTTATTAACAGGTATATTTTATTAAATTTTCCACATCAGAAGATTCAGGTAAACAGACAAAATATCACAAAAGAACGTAGATAACCATGGCTTTTTGAACAATTACATAGTCAAACTTTAATTGGATACAACAAATAGAAGAGAAAAAATGTGATATATTCAATCATATCAGAGGACAATCATCTAGCAGAATGAGCAAGGGCTACTATATTAGAAGTAAGTGAATTGAATTATATATCAAATTCTAGCATACCCTCCCTTAAGATCTGCATGGTTCTGGTCTATCTTCAGTCTCAGTTCCACAGCTACTGGAGATTCCTCTAGGCCCGCAATTAAATCAGACAGAACTTTGCTACCACGACCAAAACCTAAAACTCCAGCAGAGGCAAGTTTGTTTAATATTTTAACCTGCAGGGAACACCAATACACTAACATGAGATTTGAGGAGAAAAATTAAGCATTATGATCAACAAAGAAGACGAAGAAGAAGATGAAAAGGTTGTTCACAAATGTCAAAATCAATCAACAACAATTCTTGGAATACAAATAGACATCCTTGAGTTAACTGCTTTGTCTAATAGGAAGCCAGGTGAAATAGATTGGTTATAAAGAGGGTAATTGGAGTAAAATGGAAAGGAGGTGGAAATTGGTTTACAATGACACAGTTGGCCTCTGAAAATAAACAGTTAAATTTGGCTTGCTAATTTATAACAAGTATCAACTGCAAACAAATTATCAGCTATTGCATTGTATTGTATTTGTTCCCACCATGAGGTATGCCCCATCATCAAGCCAATGATTCTCCTTTAAGGCTCCATGACCGCTTGTCTCAATTGCTAAGTGTGTTTCTTCACCGACAGAATTCTGCAATTGACTATGTAAGGTGGTTTAAAATTAAAACAACAACAGTGCATCAACATTTATCAGGGAAAGAAAAAATTGTAAACTAAAATATCACATCAATTGCCATCTCCAAATATCTTAGCCTAGTTAAAATTATCCTTGTTAACTTTCACCAGGCCTGTCATATCATACACATAATTTCAAAATTAAAATTAACTATATTTCACATCACACACATTTCAAAATTAAAAAATTAACTTTATTTCATACCCTACACACATACAAAAATAATAACTTATATCACATCCCTTACACAAACTAATAAAATAACTAACTTTATTTTACATTAATGCCTTTGTTTGCAATATTAAAGTTAAACTTGGTTAATGATATCTTTTTAATTGAGTGATGTGATATAAGTTAATTATTATTTTAATATGCGTGTAGAATGTCAAATAAAGTTAATTTTATTTAAAAATATATGTATGATATAAAATATAATTAAATTTTAATATTAAAATTTGTGTATGATGTGACATACTAGATTAAAATTAACAAGGTTAATTTTAATCAGGCTAAATATTTAAACATGTAGCTTAAGCAGTAAGTCTATATTAACAATATAGACGTAGAACAGAAAAAAAAAGAAAGGGAGGTCGAAGAAGAGAGACTAAATTTAAAGGAAAGGGTATTCCATTCATTTATCAAAGGATCAATTTAAGATAATATGACTATATATAGTTCTTGCCCAAAGATGTAAAGGAAGCACATCCAATCTTAGATGATAACAGGTAATAATTAAAATGAAACAACATGATTGCTTAAATAATAAAATGCTTAGAAGGATAACAATAAAAAAAAAGCTCAAAAGGACAATAATAAAATAGAATAATTTCCCTCTATTAATATTCTAAATCTAGAAAAGAAACTATCAACCCTTCTTAATAATCAAATAATCCTTTTTTTTGTCTTCAATGGATGCATTATTCTACTTGGTTGAAAAGAATTTCACTCTAATGATCAGCCATGCATATAAACTACAGCTAGGAGAAATGCTAATTTGCGATTTAACCTGAATCATGTCAATCCACTCAATGTATTGTGGTATTTGAGAAATTTTCAATGCAAGAGATCCTGCAAGAACGAGACTAGATAGAACAAAAACATGCCTTGCTTAGGTAAATATCTTACTCGTTAAAACTAAGAATAATATATAGGTGTCAGATAATTCAAATTAATTTACAGGGACCCAATTTCTTAAATGATAGGAGTTGAATGAATGGTTTAATGTAAGACAGTGAAACCTTCATCAACATTTATTCCATGTTTTCATCTTTATCCTTTTCAGGCATTTTGTCAATCTCAACCAAAACCTTCTTGCTTATTTTCATTGCCCAAAAGAAACAATGGATTTAAATAGAAAATAAAAGAATCACTTGTAAAAATAAACATTTTCATGGATGGGGTCGAAGAGTTTCCTCAAATTAACATCATCTTTAACGATAGATTTATTTATTTATTTTTTGATGATAGGTTTATTAATATCATGGAGTTATACGAAAATTTCAATCTCATTCGATTAGCTTAGAAAAAGTAGCAATAACCACAGGCATATCAACTTTATTTTCACTTTTATAGCATTTCTTTCCAAAATGTTCGAGCTGATGCATATTAAACTTCATCTTGTTTCAGCCAAGGAAAAAATTGATGTTTCTTGTTTACAGGTTCATAAGGAACAGTTTGATATGAAATATCTTGACAATAGTAACGCACCAAAGATTCATAATAATATGCATAAAAAATTGATTGCAAAATTAACAAACATGATCATAATACAATGAATAAGGGAATTCTGGTTAGATGTCAAAATGTTTCAAACTATTAATTTTCTATGACTATCATTTCTTTTGATTATTATTTTTTTAACAAATACATAAACTATTATGTTATTTTTTCTAATGTTTCAAACTCTGTGCTCTTGCGTCCCGCTTGTTCCTGTAACGACGTAGGAGACCGAGCATGGAGCACTAAGTTCTCCAAAAATTATATACCGGTCTCTAAATTTCTTGGCTCAGGTGCAAATTCCAGCAAACCTCTAATGTAGTTAAATCGAATAATCTAGATCATTCTGCTAGTTTGCGATTTGCTCAAACTTGTTTCACATGTGTGACCTGTCATTATTGAGTGTAAATTTAATTATTGTTGGCTAAGCATTGTGAGAACCTGTATTCCTATTTTTCGTTTCTGATTTGTTGAAAACCGAATTGAGCCCTAATATGAGTTGACAATTTTTCAATTACCTTCGATCCAATTCATTTAAAATTTTGAAAGAATCAATTTTTACAAGTTTAGTTAATTTCTTAGTCTTTACAAAATTGAATTCTAGAATTTTCGTATTAATTGTGACCGTTCTGTTATATTAAATTTGCTAAACCGTATCATCATCCATCTGTCTCGCATTAGAAATCCTCCAGCGAGTCATGCTCGATGTTGATGGCAGAGTCGATACCAAAGATTCTTTGCATCAAATAGTTGTATTTAAGGGTAATACTGAGTCGAGTTTGAGCAGGTTTGATTCGAATCAGCTAAAATTTATTCAATTTCGAATCAATTTTCGAGTTGAATCAAGCTTAGTTTTAATATTATTTTTTATTTAGATATTCATTTTTGCATATAAAATATATTATATGTAGTTTCTTATATAGCATATTCATGTATATAAAATATTAATATACATATAAAACATCCGCATACATATCATTAAACAAATATTGAGTTGATTATGAATTAAATCAATTTTACGTCGAGTGAGTTGACTTCAAGTAAAAAGAAAATTAAGTTGAGTTTGTACCTAGTAAAATTCAAGAACATTTTGGGCGATTTTTGACTTTCAAGTATTTTGTTCACCCTTTTACTGAGGATGTTAGCTAAAAATATGGCTAAGTCTAGAATTGAGTAGCCTTTCTAAGAAACATTATATAATAAAATAGTTCTCAGTATGTTCCTATAATAGTAGAATCTAAATGTGGCCATTTATAAATTTTGCCATATTTCTAGCAGGATATTTCGCACAAAAACCTTAGGATTTCAAAATTTTGTTCTTCAAGAGGAGAATTGATTTTCTATTCTACCGAATTTTGATTTTTTTTGACATTTTTATTGAATTTGAATGGGGTAATTTGTTATTACATTTAATGTATTAAGTAACATTTACTTAAATGACATGAAATGTAATAATCCCCGGAAATGAGATTAATCAAGCTATTGGACCTACTCATGATGGTAATTGAAACTAGTAGAGTTATTTGTAATTTTTACTTCATAACTGACTTCCTTGGCTTCGTACTTATTTTAATCCCCCTAGGCACTTCTCTGGTTATTCCAAAACCGTAAGATAGAAAGGAGGAAGGTAGAAAATGAATAAATGGAGAAAAACTTGGGGTTTCAAAAGGGAACGTTGGAAGAAGCTCCATTTGATTTTCATAAATTTCATTGTTATGTGGATTCCTTTATTTCATATGTTTATGAAGTCATTGTTTTACTCAGTTATTATGTTCTTAACTGTATGGACAGCAAATCACTGGCTTTCACTTTTAAGTTTAGTTAGAAATTAAATATAGTTGATGAGTAAATGATTATAGTTGTCAATTATTCTGTTAAGTTCTATGTTTTTAACCCTTTTGATAACATGATATCTAATTGTTTATCTTCATATTGGTTTACAATTTGAATATGGATCCTAATTTATCAAAATCAAGATCAAAACAGTACTAGTTTAAAAAACAATAATAATAAATAAACTTTTTAATCATTCTACACAAACTCCAATATAAAAAAATATTATTTTATTTCACATAATAAGTTTTAATAAAAATATCAACATTATTTCACATCCTGGACCAAAATACTAGAATTGAGCATTTTGGTCCAGGATGTGAAATAAAGTTGATATTTTCATTGAAAATTATTGAGTATGTGAAATAAAATAATATTTTTTTTATATTAAAATATGTGTAGAATGATTAACAAAATTATTTATTATTATTTTTTAAACTAGTACCATTTTGATCTTAATTTTGCTTCTTGCACCAAACAAGGCCATAAAGTTTAAGATATGCTATTGCCGCTCTTTATGCGTTTCAAACATCAAGGATTTTATTCCCAAATTATGATTGATTGTTTTTGATGTGTACAAAAGAGTATGCTATGTGATGAAATGAAACTTTGGGTAACACATGAATCAACTGCATACATCTATGTATATTAGTTCACAGTTTCTTATTTCAAGTATGCAATGAAGCCTAGCCAAGTAATCTGTGGTTTTATACCCTAATATGTTATATGAGCACTGTAACTCATCATGCAGATAGATCTCTTGGTGTTGAAGGCCCATAATGGGATTATTATATAGGAACAAAATCTTAGAATTTTTGTATTCATTCTTCTTTGAGGGGATCAGAAACCTTTAGTCAATAGGTTATATGTTTTGCCCATCTATGTATATTTGATGGGGTACTATATGTATTGCATTTTATATACTTATGGCATATTGATTAACTTATTTGTATGTGTGAAAATTTATTACCATATATTGTATAAAGTTTACTCTATGATTTGATTATTGATAAATCTTTTTTTCCCTAAAAAATGATTATTGACACATCTTGAAGATATACTTATTCTAATTTCTAAAATATTGACCTATAACTAAATTGTTGTCATATAACTAACAAACAAGATAAGATTTTAGATAGCTCAGCAGATTCATTTACATTTGTTGCAAAGAGCCTTCTTACTGAGTAGTAAGCTCACTTTTTTACACTAAAGTTCTATTTGGTTGGAGGAAAAAAAGATGGTTTAGAAATCTTTTGTGAAAAGTTTTAGAAAAATGTGTATGAAGTGAAATAAAGTGAGTTAGTTATATTAAAAATTGTGTTGAATGTGAAATAAAATGATTGTTTAATGTTGAAATTTGTGTAGAATGAGATATAAAATAATTTTTAAATTTTTTTTTAAAATAAATTTAAGATTTTGATCATGGCTAAAATAAGTCATTTTTTTATCCAGTTACTAAAAAGAGCCTAAAAAGTTTCAAAGTGAGAGCTATGCTTGGGGTCTGGAGCTTTGCTATCTTTTGACAGCCTTATGTAGTTGGAACATTTTCGACAGGTATATAGAAATCATGTGCATAAGTTTTGAATGTATGTGAAAAAGTATATATATATATGAGCTTTTAGTTTGATACAATTATAATGTGTATATCCAGAGATATGATATTTATATATGTTTGGTGGTGAAATATATATAAAGTATTGGATTTTCAGTTTGCTCTGCATTGTCATTAATTAATGTATAAGTGTGCTTCAGTGGTTATTTTGATTTATTTCAATTGATCATGGCACAAGGTTCATGTGTTGGGTCTTGGGGGTTGTAACATAAGTCAATTGACAACTCCATCATTGAACACATCAACCAAAATACAAACTCAACACTTAAATTAACTAACTCTCGTTATGTAATAATCAAAAATCGAGAGCTGGGCATCTTTAGCAACACATTTATGGACTCAAGAATACAGCTAAAACAATCTTCCTAAAGCACTCAAAACATCAAAATCTGCAATTTTAGGCATCCCTTGTGATTTTCTTCCATTCGTGATGTAGAGCATGCAAGACTTTCTGTATGGTAGACAGATGGTTTCTTAAAGTACACAATTTATATGGTAAAATACGTTATATATCCAATAGAGAATCAGTCTACTTTGGTAGAAAGAATGGTAAAGTGGTTTTAATGATAGAGTGCTTAGTGAGCTACCATCATAATATGCAAGGCACACTGCTCCTTTGTGAAGCTTACGGTAAATCCAATAAGAGACTTCAACCATTTGGCCTACTATGTAGCTTAGGTTTTCTAGAAGTTCAAATAAACTTGTCCGTAGAACATGGAGAAATACAAAATCACTTAGCACGATGATTACACAAAATTGAAATAACTGCTTCCAAGTTTTAGTAAGAAGGAATTTACTTCACTCCTATTGTAAGATACAAACTTCACATCAAGTAATAGTAATAATCACTTCTAAAAATAGCCAATATTTGCATTAGAGATAATTGTCTTAATACAGACTAATTACTTAGACACGCATCAAGTATCAAGAAAGGAAATATCTTGGTGACAAGGACAGTTAGAGCATCTTTAGGTACAATTCTAAATAAGAAGTATGAAAAATATCACGGGAGACAAGGAACAATGCCATGCGGAACAAGAAGGCACACAGTCAACTTCTCTTCTTAAACATAAATGCAGCACTTCATAGAAGTTCAAAGGGAGAGAAAAGGAAAAAATATTACAAAAAAATTACCAGAGGCAAGTATAAATCAGCAATTAATAAAAACACTCACCAAGCGAATTGCTTCATCGATCACATTTTTGTATCCTCTTTTGAAACGGTGATGCTTTCCTCCTTCAGGACACAAAATATTAAGCCTCGAACTAGAGAAAAGAAAAGAGATGAAAAACTTACCAAGTTTGTTCTCAATAAATGTTGTCAATCCATCTGAAGTAACACTATCTGTCACGATAGTTGTTCCAGGATGCTACATGCAAGGGGAAAAAGCAACTTCATGAAATAATGTTGCTGCAAAAGAAACACTACCATGTCCACATAATCCTATACAAAAGCCAGCGAAAGCTTACTTCCTCAAGGACAATAGCAGAAATTAAAGCTATTAATCGATTGCGATTGAACTCATGACCATTCGAATCAACAGCAGCTGATCTGAGAAAGAATTATAGCAATTAAATAACAATTGCAATTCCTTGGAAAAAAAAATCTCAATATATATATATAATATATTATTTTTGGGGGGTGGGAGGTAGGCGGGGGGGGGGGGGGGGGGTACGGGGGGGGTGAAGTTGGCACCCTGTCCACATCAGTGGTCAAAAATGAATGCCCCAATATCAGCCTTATTGTCAAGAACGGCCTGAATTATTGCTCTCATAGCCATTTTGTTTTCAGGATTTGGAATGTGGTTAGGGAAGAGACCTGATATTTAACATAACCTGCATAAATGATCACTCTAGTCCATGCATGTAGTATGTGAGTGGCTTTGTGCATAATGTATGCCTCTAAATGTAATGATTTAAACTCTAATGATAGGTGATGTGGACATGGAAACGGATGTCCGTAGGCATCAGAAAAAGCAGACTAAAAGAGATGGGAAGACCTTGCTGGAGCTAGAGAGTTGTTCTAGGTAATTTTTTTTCATTTAATTTACAAAATCCAAAGAGTCCGACTTTTAGTGAGGTTTTCAATACATTTGAATCCATAAAAGATTGACTACTACGGATCTACAACAACCCCTAGGTTTGACCTTTCACATCTTCTTCAGTCACTGAACCATATGATATATTCCAATCATTTACCTCAACTAGCAGAAAGGTATGTCCAATACAAATGTATCCGTGTTCAACAATAATTAAAGTATTTTAGATCTTAAATACCACGTATGGTGTTTTGGATGTTACATTACAAAAAAAAAATTAACTCGAGATGATTCTCTCCGGATAAAACTTATGGCACCCTTGACCAATCTTGCATTTCAAAGATGAGAACACATTATCATGATAAATTAAATTCTAGGCGTTATCTATGATTTTCGGGTATGCTTTATATTATGAAAAGACTTGCAGTAGCTATTTGGGATATGACATTTGTGAAATATAATGAGTTTTTATAAATGTCCTAGGGCATGAATTTGCTCAAAAATTAGTTCTTTCAATCATTTTTAGTCTCCTTTAAGCTTCCAGCATTTCTTGGTTTTCAATTGCCTTCAATCAATTCCTTGCTCATTGAAGTTCTCATTTCAATTCCAATAATCATAGATTGTACTGTTGCTTTCAACCACATAAAAAAATCAAAATGAAGGATTTAATCCTTATTGCCTGTACTTTTACAGCATTTATTGCCATTAAATGATTCCTTTCAAGCCTAAATCTACACTGGCAAATGCTTCCATAATCAATTTTCATTTCGAAGAAGGATAGTTTTTCCCCCTCTAGTTTTTCCTATCACAAAGTTTTCTTCCATATTGGTCTGATATTTCAGCTTCATTCCCTTGCTGCCTTATTTTTTACAAAGGCCTGATTTTCACCTTGAAGTTATACCAATGACTTGAAATTATACCACTGTATCTTATGTTACCGACTTTTGTTTAGAGAAGTTAGAGTTAGGACATGCTCTCCAATTCGATTTTTGTTATTTGATGTACCTTGGGGAAAGCTCTCAGTTCTCCCAGTTAAGAGTAGTCAACAAGCCTATTTATTATCAACATACTACTACTAGTTGTACTTTTTTTAAAGTGCTTAAAGGCAGTTTATTTAAGCTGAGACATCTGACTGTATTTTGATTTTGCAATGATTTCCACATTAATTAATCACACAATCTATCTTTAACTAGCCAGTCTACATAAAGAGATAATTTATGAATTTAAGTAACAATTACTCCAATTTTATGAATCATTATGAGCAAGCACCACTTTGTACAATGCAATTCCGATATTTAAACTATGAAGCAACATTAAAAAATCACTCAATTCTTAGTAATGAATGATACAACAACAAAAAAACCTTAATAGCAAATTAGTTGGTGTAGGTTATATGGATTTCTCTTCTTCATTAAACTCTAATCACAGATAGGGCAACAATAATTTTTGATCCCTTGTTTTGTAGGTATTTGTGATTTAGTCCCACAGTTTTCCAAATTCACCACTTTTGTCACTATATTTTAACTAAACAAGGCAATTGATCCTTGTAAAATACATAATTGTAAGTGGGGCAGTAAAATACCAAGCTACCCTTTTACATTAAATAGAGAAAAGAGCACTTTGGTCCTTGTGTTCATGGGGTGCCTGCATATTTGAACTACCAGTTATTAAACTTGCCACTTTGGTACTCACAATTTGACAAAAATATAGTATTTTGGTCCATCTATGGTTTCTCTTAGGCTTTTCCAACTCGACAACAAAAGTGTTCAAACGAAGATCTTCACTTCCTTGCTTGACTGTTGTCATTTAAGATTTTTTAATTCCCACATCTTCTTGACTACTAGACCAAAATGTTTTATTTTGTTTGGGTTACTATAAAAATTCCTATGATCAAGTTGCAAATAATCTCAGAATATAGGAACCAAAGTGCCTTTTCTCCATGGACAATTCAACATTTTAAGTTAACAATAGCAAAAATGTTCTCATACTCTTTTTTGCAAAATATACTAGCACGGAGAATGCATGTATGTAGATTTTACCATTTGGATCCAAGAATTGACTGCCAGTTGTAACTGCACCAAGGGGTTCTAGAACTCTTGCCTATTATTTTAGAATACAAGTTAGAGTACCAGACTAAAGGATGACAAAGTTGAAAAGATAAATGGCACGAGTACACCTTAATCTACTCACATGTTTAAGAAAAAAAAAAGTATTTCATGATATGTCAAAGCATAAAAAATAGACTGAAAAGTTGGGACAAACCCATCAATTACTTTTTATAGTACTACTGACACGAATATTGCTGCAGAAACAAACTTAAAACTTAGCAATATTAACTTCTAGCAAAAAGGATATTAAAAGCAGAGGTAGTGCATAGAAACATTACAGTGATTTCACGTGGGAACATATGTCCCTTCCATAAGCCTAAAGAGGGTAGTTGATACCTTGATACCATTGATGTGAGCGTGATAAAATTAAAATAATGCGCTTCAGAAACTTTAAGCAGAGTACAGTTCATGTTAAAATTGATCCTAATTAATTGAGAAATGGAATGGAAAGACCAAATATACTGAAATTACAATATTTTGTTTGTTTGTGGTACAAGACTCTTCATTCATTTATAGATGGGTAACAACTGCAGAATAAGCCATTCAAAAACATCAAAATTAGGCAGATGAGTGAAATAGATTACAGCCTACGTCTATCTTCAGCACAAGGGTCTCCCACTGGAAAGAAAACATAATAGATAAAACACAATTAGCCAGGTTTTTTGGGCCATTTCTAAGGCACAATTTTTAAAACACACTCATTTTCTTTGCAAAAGCAAGAAAATATGAGTAATCCACCTTACAAGCATCATCTGTGGTTACCATTGTTTTTTCTTTTTCAGTTGTAAATACATCACCCTGCTATAATTCCATCCTATCATCAGTAGGCTGTAAAGAACCACAATTTTCAAGAACTCATAATCTAAACCCACTGGACTACATGGTCCGACAAGGATACATAAACCCATTGGACTACATGGTTTGACAAGGATACAAAATCAATACCAAAGACAAATCAGGGGATGATTCTGATAATCTTGTGCTTGCCAAAAGCATTAACGCATCCCAAATTGGCTGAAAACAACTATTACCATTAAAGGGACAAGAAGTGTAGAATCAAAACCACCAAAACGTCAGGTATACGAATGATTAACATATATGAATAACTTTGAATCTTGATCAGATATAATGTTCTTTAAAACGTAATAATATATCAGTAGGAAAAGAAGAATTGTGACTAGTACCTGGCAAAAGGAACATTAATCATCCTCATATGCATAGAGAACAGAAAAATTTGACGAGCAATGAAACCATATCTCAGTAGAATGCGGATTTTATACAAGAGAACTACGTAATATTACCGCAAAAAATCCACCTGCACCATTCCCTGCATCAACAACAATGTGGAGTCCATCCAATGGTTTCTCTGCAAAATAATAACCACCACAGACTGAAAATAAATTGTTGCTAAAAACCACTAACCATTATGCATTGTAGTTAACACATCAGATAAACAGATGTAAAGAATAGTCGCCTCCATAATGCTTCAAAATCCATTCTTAAATAGAAATTTCAAGTGCAAAGATGATTGAAGTTTAAACATTAAGTAAAAAATCATTATTTTAACCCTGTGGCTATAAGATGCACATATTCATAAGATACCTTTATTTCCAGCAGCTTTGCGTACAGCATTGATTAAATCAGAAGCATATATAGTCATGTAATCAACCTGTTTGATGGGCAAAAGAATATCTCTATCAGAAACCATGAGCTGATGTAAGAACTTCACATATATGTCTGCTGCTCGCTCCAAAATGTCTTTAATGTCTGCTTTGCCAAGTCCACCGGTATTCGTAAAAAATTTGAATCCATTGCGATTATAGGGAAGATGGCTAGCTGTATAGAAAGATTTCTTTGAATAAGCTACTGAAATGAATAACAGAAAGTATTCCATACAGAATATTTTTATTCCAATGTTTGAAGGCAATTTTAGTGCAAAGTCCACAATACATGTAATGTTCCATGCAGCAAGGTCACTGTCACACTTTACAGAAAACTATATGGCAATTAAAGATCAATAAATTTTCTAATGGCCATTTAAGCTGGAGATATGACTTGAAATATAAAAATTTATCAGTTTATCTTCAATGAAAAGAAGGACAAAGTTGGAAAGGATGCAAAAAAATTAAAATTAAAAATTCTTTAAAAAAAAAAGAAAAACAGCTGATCACAGAATAACAATTTTATATTTCTACGAGCATATAAGCTAAGTATTGAAATACTAGATAAGATGCACTAGTTTCCAAGAAGTTCAAATCGAAAATTTCTAGAGTGCAGACTCCTGAATGATTTGTGTAGCGTGATGTTGCAGACCTAACAATTAAAATCATTTAACATTGTACAAACTGTTAAGGTAGATGATGTGGATGGAATATTATAAGTTAATCAACCCCTGAGAAACTATGAGCATCTAGTTGTTATTTAACACGCATGTTTTTTAGAGAGGACAAGCCGTTATCAATAGCAAACATAAGAAGAGGATATTCCTTCCAGCTATATGCTCTTTTAAGTTACTATAACTAAATTAACTGGACTAGGCGAACAAACAGATAGAGTAAAGAACCAAAACACAATTCTTTCTTTCATTTTCCAGCATTGTTCACCATTTATCCCTCTTGAGTAAACGCCTAAACAAAACTATTCAAAAAAGCCTATAGTTTAAAGGGAAAAAAAATGTGCCGTGCAAGATAGTGATATTACCCTGGACATGATGCATGAGCTTAAATCAGGGACTAGATTATTAGATAAGGAAATGCATTGAATGAGAGTTAAAAGTTTTAAAAACATTCCCAGATTGACTTTTGAATTAACGTTGCATGTCCAATGATATAAGTAGATAATTATTTTTTTTACAATGAGTTCTGATTTCCACAATTCAAAATATATAATATTTATAAAACTTTTTGGTACCTGTTATCATTATGGAACCATCAACAGGGCAAAGAAAATCTTCGTTATCTGTTATGGTGCTGTTAAACATTGCTGGAGTAGATGACAATCTGTAAACAATTAGCAGACCATTCAACATCTCAGGAAAACCAACTTTGTAGCATGCTTATAATGTAAACAGAGCAACAAAACTATGCTGGGACTTGAATTATGCAGGCATGCAACTATAGGATACTCCAAGGGCAGGTTTCATAATTTGCCCAGAAAGTTCATGTGACCAATTTCCTTTGTTAGTGACTACTGTAAACAGAGTATGCTGTCTCTCAAAATAAAAAAACAGAGTATGCTGGGACTTGGCTTATGTAGGCAAGCAACTATAGTGAACTCCAAGGGCCTGTTTTATAATTTGCCCAGAAAGTTCATTTGACCAATTTCCTTTGTTAGTGACCACTTTAGTCACCAGTGGATAAAGAAAGGAGAAAAAGCCAAAAGCCTAGGACAGCATTTACACCCACTGCTACTAACTCTCAATACCATGAAGTAGCGAGCAAAGCTAGGGTTTTTCTTTCTTTGGAAGGTCCTTCAATCTGCAGCATTGACACGAGAAAGCAAAGATTTATTTCTTCACAGAGTTTCAATTCCAGGGTACTTCTCTTTTGCTTCTCTTGTTTCCATAACTACACGTTTTGGCATTCTTCTCTGGTCTTCCTTGGAGGTCTAGTAGAAATTTCATTTTCAAAGTCAGATCTCCTTTTCTTCAGCTTCATCTTGTGTCCATGTGTGCACTAGTTTTACATCGGATCACTTTTTTTTTTTCAGATCTACCTCACTCATTAGTTTTCAAATTCTTTGCTCTCTTTCATATTTTTTTTTTTTTCTTATTGATATAGGGATTTCACCGGACAAATTTTGAATAATTTTCATTTTTGGGAATCTACATGTAGATCAACAAATGTATATATCTTGGGATTGTGTACTGGCATTTGATCCTGTTTTTATTTCTGAAAAGGTGAAATGGATGTGCTATTTATTATACAGTGCTAGTCCAGTATATTTTTTCATGTTGAAATATAGTTGGGGAAGGAAAAAGAGGTCCTGTCCTAATCAATTCTATATCAATGGGTTTTTTAGGTTCAATTTTTTATTTTTTTATAATAGAGAATCTTACACTAGCTGAATGCAATTCCTTGTTTTCCCGTCATATTTACTATAGTTTCCATGCAATGGAATGTTCTCATAGTATCCATAGATTTTGTTTTTTCATATTTCACAATGCTAGCTGGGATTTCCATATGTTTTTTTGACATTATTTCAGGGGATGTTAAAAAACATAGGTTAGAAATTATAACATTACACATTTAATATATCTAGGTGTAGGGGTTTCTAATACTGGTTTTTTATTACTTAGGATTTGTTTGTTTGTAAGGTTAAATTTAACAAGATTAAAATTAAACTTGGATAGAGATATTTTTTTATTGAAAGTTGTGAGTAATGTGAAATAAAGTTAGTTATTATATTGAGATACGTGAGAGATGCAAAATAAAGTTAGTTATTATATTGGAATACGTGAGAGACGTAATATAAGTTAGTTATTATTTTAGTAATGTGCGTAGAATGCGAAATAAAGTTAATTTTTAATATTAAATTTTATGTGTGATGTGATGTGACAGGTTAAAATTAAATCAAGTTAATTTTTAACTTCAAAACAAATGGGGCTTTAATGTTTAGTTTTGAACATGACACTACAAAGTAGAAAGAGAATCAAAAGAAGATACAGAAAGTAGAGATTGATTCAGATTGTGAATCAAGGACTTTTACTTTTAGGAATCAAGCAATTTAAGTTATACGCATGGACGTCATTCATCTTTCAATAATTCTTTACATCCAAAAGTAAAATATTCACCTTGGAAGATTATGGATTACATTCCAAAACCTTTTTTCCCCGAAACTTGATTATGGAATACTTCCGAAATAAGTCACTGTATAGTAAAAGTTCTTCAAGCCAAGACGGTGTGGTCCTAACGCTAGATGGGCCTTATATGTCTTGTAATTATTTGTCATATAGAAGTAGGTAGTTATGTTACATTTGATTACGAATTACTTCCGATGTAAGTTACTCTACAATAAAGTTCTTCGAGTCAAGACGGTGTAGTCCTAATAGTAGATGGGTCTTATATGTCTAGCGGTTATTGTATTGTATGGGTAGCCTAATTTCTCCTACCAGCCTTGTAACATATATAAAAAATTCTTCCAACAAGACTTTAATAAAAAAAACATAGCAATGTGATGCAGTGCGGGGATCAGTTTAAGTCGATCCTAATGCCACCAATACTGAGTTAGCGCCTAAATTACTAAATGCAAATTAGGAGGAGATTAAATTAAGTTTCTTAAATTATATTAAATATAATATTTTTTTTCACATAAACGTTATGAAATAATTGCGATGAATTAACATGCAGTCCAAGCAAAATCATGATACTCATGCAAATAAGATAAATGACTACCGAACTCCAAGATGAATCACAGCATACATATTTACCTTGAAATTCCTACACATGATAATTTATCCAAATTTTTCAATATATCAAAACATTCACCAAATATGAGTTTTACTCTCAATAACAAGTACGTGAAACTCAATTTCAACTAGAACTTATGCGGAAAACAATGGCATGAGCAAAAATATTGCAGGAAATGAAATTCTACTCAAGAACATGGAGGGAATCAAGATTTAAAGGAAACATCAGAACTGGAAATATCATCATAATAGTACCATGAAATTGAAACAGGGAAAACACGCAATAGGATTGGAAAATTAAGAATCACTACAAGCAAACCAAGGAAATTCGGATCTCGAAGACTCAGCCCTCTGCCCTAGCCTCAGACGAAGCCGAATTGTCCTTGAAACGAAGCTGCAGCCCCTGCTCGGCTCAATCAGTGGGGAAAAATGTCGAACGCAGCCACCTGCTGCAATACCGGTGACGATTCGACGTCACCTGCGTCGAGATCAGCAAACAGTGAAGTGGCCCTTCTCCAACTCAAATCCAGTTGCTCTCTAAAAAAAAATCCCCTTGCCATAGTCCTCGCCGGCTGCTTTATAGGAGAGGGAAAGCTTGGGCGGAGCCAATCACATACCCAAACTCGGCAGAGGAAGAGCGCGGAGATGGAAGACGTGGCCATAGACGTGCGCGAGAGCCTTGGAGGGGTCGGCGACGTGCGCGAGTGCCACGGAGGTCGGCGACGTGCGCGAGTGCCACGGAGGTCGGCAACGTGCGCGGCAAGGCCGGCTGTGAGCGAACAGAGAAGAAGCCAGCCAGATCATGCTTCTTCTACCATGATGTAGGGCTGCTCCATTTAATTAGGTGAAATTGCAAGCAAGTCCTCTTTTCACTTCTTTCACAAACAGAGTCAAAATGTATATTACTTTAATCCAATTTGATTCAAATTGAATCAAATTCAATCCAATTAGAATCAAATTGACCCAATCAAAACTCATTTTAATCCCAACTGATCTCAATTGAACCTAACTCAGTATACCTGAGTTCAATTGAATCAAATCCAATTTAATTTGATTAATTTGAATTTAACTTGACTCAAATTGAATATAAATAATTCAATTTGAATCTAATTATCCCAAAATAATTACAGGACACCTAAGTGGGCATTCCCACTAACATAAAAATATATTGTTTGACTCAATAAACAACTCAAATAAAATATGCAAAAATGAAGATAACTAAATACAAGATAAATTGCTATAATCTACGCTCGAGGTCGTAGATTATAACGCAGTCACTGGCGTTGGTGATCTGGCCCTGCATCACAATACTGGCCATTCAACTACATGTAAACATCAACATTGATGACGCCACCTTTCACGTGTCGGCTAGACAATCTTGTCGAGCTGGTTGACAATGCTTTTTATTAGGAGTAAAACTATTAAAGAAGTGTCAATGAGTATGGAATGACCTCCAATAGTCAACAATTTCAAAATAGCCATTGGTAAGGAGATACTAGTAAAACTTTTAAGATTTATTGAGGAGGCTAAAAGATAAGTTGAAGAAATATCATGAATTCATGCAATTAAATGGATTTGGATGGAGAAAAAAAAGAGAAAATGTTAGATGCAACGAATGAAGTTTGGGACAAAATTTTAGAGGCTTGTTTCCATCACTTTCAAGAAGTCAATATTATTTGTTGAATTATTACTGATTAATGACTTATAGGCCCTGTTTGACAATGGACTAAAAATTATAGCTAAAATTAGCAATGGCCAAAATCTTAAATTTATTTTAAAAAAAACTTAAAAAAATATTTTATATCTCATCTCACACAAATTCCAACATTAAATAATCACTTTATTTCAGATCCAACACAATTCTCAATAAATCAATCAACTTTATTTCACATCCTACACAATTTTTAATATAACCAACTTACTTTATTTCACATCATACACATTTTTCAAAAATGACTAAAAATTCCAACTAAACCTTCTTTTTTTCTTATTACCAAACAGAGCCATAGTTATGTATTTTCTAGAACAATAAAAAGAAATTGTGTCAAAATAAATCATTTAAGCACTAAGAGGTTATGACTAGGATTTACTGAGATCAAGAAAAGTTCATAAGGGGACAATTCAACCACGTAGGCCATCGACCACAAGTATGTAGCAACAACATCAAAATGGAAGATGATTTTGGTCATGGTGGTACTAATGCAACTCCTATAAACACAAGAATTGGCTTCAATAAGCAATAGTGGGAAAAAAGAGAAGTAGGATATCCGCATCATTGGTAGGTTTGGGGACGCTCAAAAGTTAAGAGAAATATACAAATGTCTGTAACAGAAAGAATAATATAATTGTACGTTCAAAAGATAATTGTAATTGGTATATTTGTTGGAGCTTTTGAAAATAATAAGTTAACGTTTCTTAACATACAAAGCAACTCCCATCAAACGTTAGAAGAATATGTAGTTGCAAAGGATCCATTACTAAGCAACCAACCAACATGGAACTCCATCCCCCATCACCAACCCATGATTGCACATGCAACTGACTATTTTTGGGATTTTTCTACCAAGCAAGATATGATGATGTTCAATTTTCTCGTATCTGATGGTAGTTTTTGATTTATGCTTTGAGTGTAGAAGGAAAATTTGGTAGTTTGGATTTGGAACTATCTAACATTTTGATGATGTAATTTTTTTGGGATGTCAAGCCTGGTATTGTAACTAATTATTAGTCATGAATTGTAGTTTGGAACTAATTATTTGAGCTGCATATTTAACTGATTAGTTTAAATTACAACCGATGAATCCTATTGAGGCTCTATGAAGAAGTAAATCTCCACTTTCTTGCATCGATACAACAGATTAAAGGAGGGCCTACCAAAGAAAGAAAAACCATACCTTTCTCGTTACTTCGCAGTACCAGAAGTTGGTAGCTGCAAATGCTTTGGCTTGTTCTGCCTATCTCTATTCACCGATGATTAAAGTGCCCATAAAGGTAGGAAATTGGTCAAATAACCTTTTGGCCAAATTACCAAACAAAGCCTAATAAAAAATTATAATAAAAATTAATTATGATGGAAAAAAACTATAATTTTTTTTGAGATATAAGTATGATGGGAAATAAAATTAGTTATATTAAAAATGGTATAAGATATGAAATAAAGTTGATTGATATATTGAGAATTGTGTAGGATGTGACATAAAGCAAATTTTTTTTATATTAAAGTTTGTATATTGAGAATGAATAATAAATTGTTATTTTATTTTATTTTTTTAAAATATGTAGGCCAATTTGGCCTTGGCCTCCAACCAAACAGCACCTTAGAGTTACTCAAAGAGAAAAAAAAAATACTGTAGAAAAAAACTAAAAGAAGAAGAATTTTTCTACATACCCATATTGAACAACTTCAAGACCAGCAAATCCAAGCCCACGAGAAATAGCATCCTGGAAATGCAATAATCACATGCTTAGACATCAATATCGTCTGTTTGGTATAAAATAATTAATTCCTACCTCAATATGGCCTTAGAAAATCTTATATGTAGTAGTACAACAAAAATTTCCACAAAAACACAGAGATAGCCTAGATTTGATGTTATGTTACCCAAAGCATGTTACTCAAAATCATTTTCATTAAGGTACCAAAAAGCAGTGGAGAAAGAACACAAAAGATAGACTAGGTTTGGTACATCTCAATCAGGGGTTGTTTCTATGATACATGAAAATCCATACCTAATTGTTCCTGAAATTTTCTTAGGATATTGTCATAAACCTTTCTAAAAAATTGCAATCCATTAAAATTGTCTATGTTTGTGTATGGATGATGAAAAAAATGCAAAATTGCTTTTATTACTAGAAAAAAGGTCATCCCTACTGCTAAAAGGAGATCCCAATAATTGATTTCTAGTTAAACTTTATTCACATGAATCATTGTTTTACGTAAAACCTCATCAAACCTGGAGTTATCATTCCTTTGCTACACTGCCCTATGTTACATTGATACAGATAATATTGTTAGCAATGGAGCCATGTCACAAGCAATCTGATTATCAAGAATTTGTTTGATCTGCTCCTTATATTACTGGAATTGGGCAGTGGACACTTACGGATAAGCTTACTCTCAAAAGGAAGAAAGCTCAAAACTAACTGAGTATTAATGCTAGTTCATGATAAGCCATAGGTTTAAAATATTCCAAGCATCACGAATCCCATTATCTAAGGGTAAATATACAATGTACACTCTAAATTTTGAAAAGATGTTAGCGACTTCATAATTATTTTGTACCGTCGCATAATCATTCCAAGAAAATTTTGCACTTATATATGACAACACTTATTTCCATTAATCTCTTTATGTCATGAAATGTAATTAAGAATAGAGGCTAAGGCACCCTAATATCAATGCAAGAAAATAATGAAAACTAAAGGCCAACAAATAACAATAACTCATGCATGCATGCTAAACTAAGAAACAAAGATCACGTAATTCTCACACTAAATCAGTTTGATCAATTGCATAAAGGACATTTAGAAGTGGTGAAAATTAAAGAGGACTACCCACTCAATGTCAATTACCACTCAATCTTGTACACTTCGTCCAATTGCATAAGAAACAAAATTCACCTCATTCTTACAGTAAATCAATTCGATCATATGCGGTGGTGAAAATTAATTTACCACTGAAAAGACACCAAAAAGTTCTCCAGCAAAAATAACAAACTCATCAGACCAACTGTTATATTCCTTAATTATCATCTCAAACTTATACACTCAATAATTAAGAAGTACCAATTGCATAAGATACTTTGGATTCTCTTGAGATACTTGTAGCTTATGAGTGTGAGGATGAGACTATAGAGTACATCAAGATGGTTGTGAGCCTTGAGCATCATGATGATGCTATGTTCTATTTAGTTAAGTATACGTTCACAAAGCATAGAGAGTGTGGATATCTCCCAAGGAAAGCTCCTCCTGAGAGAGACTTGATAAACTAAATAATAAAACCAATCTTCATTGATTCATCAAGGGCATCATGAGACGATCTGATCTAAATCATTAATCATAATGATGTCCCATCAAAGATAATTTGGTCAAACCACCCAAAAAATCTTATGTGCTTGCTTACTCAAATTTTAACATTTAGTTTGTATCTTAAGTTTTATGAACTAATTTATACAAAATTCACCACCATTCTTATCTGCTGACACTCGTATCACATGTTTAAAAAAACTAAGTACAAAGAGACAAGCAATGAAAATCAGAAAGATTATATGCTATTTATGTCAGTATGCTTAATAACATGAAAAAAATGACATGCGAAGGATAATCCAATAATTGACACGAAAATCAAAAGCCGTACTACGTTGAAAGGCTTCCAAGTTTCCCACTTCAAAGATAATAATAATAAACACTACAATTATTTTTTATTCAAGCACTAAACAGAGATCTTCAGCAAATCATGTTATAGGGAAATTAAAATACTGTAAATATATATATTTAGATCAATCCCATACAAAAATATGTGAGAAAACATTAAAAATGATGAATCAGAGTAAAGTTTTAGGACCACATGATGTTGAAAAAATAATGAACATTTAAAAAGTATTTGATAGCAATTGTATAAAGCTAAATTATGAAAATAAAAAGGTTGGGACAAAAAATTATAAGGAATTTACATAAATATGATAGGGTGGGATTGTGGGAATTACTAAAATAGCCACCAAATCTAGATAATTTACTTACAACGTTTAAGAAAATCAAACAGCACAGAACTAATAACACTTTGGTTATCCACTGCCAACCAGAGAATAAGTTTATCAAGAACATAATGAAGAATCAACATATAAATATACCCGGTAGTAATAGTCTCTCAACATCATGCATCAGACTACAAATGCTGGTGAAGCCAGGACTTCAAAACAAAATTACATTGCAAACTAAATTTTGGAAATTTTATGAAAAGAGCTTACTTCCAAACAGTAGTTGAAAAGAAATTGATACCTGCAAAGTTTGAGCTGAAATTCTTGAATCATGACCAATAGAAACTCTTAAACGTCTTGATTCAGAAGGTTTCTTCTTGTCTAATAACCATGCAGCAAAAGCAGCGCCTATGGATTCTGAAACAGGGACAGTAAGGCCGATAGGTTCCCCCTCTACACCATCAACTGCAACACCTCGAATATCACTGCAGCAGTTTGTCCCCATAATTTGATTATTCAACTTGAAGAAATCAAAATAAATAAAACTAAAGAGTTTAGTCTTCAAAACATGAACGAAAATAGAGATTCATTGTAAAATTGAAAATTATAAAACATGCTTACTGGAACTATTATACAAAAGGGGGATTTAAAAACATGACAGTAATTCAGCCAATTTACATATTGAACACCCAACCTTGATTATTTCAGCACACATAGTAAACCCATCAATATTATATCCAACACATCCTAGTTAACTTCTCCTGAAATCTTTCCAAAACAAGGAATATTCCATTTTAAACACTTCAAAAAAATTATGAAAATATCATCTTAATTTCTTGAAAATATAAAAAAAAGTCCCTAGTGCTAAGACGCCAGCTCCTCACAATGGGCCCACTTAACCAAGGATTGCGTGCGAAGCGAGACAAAGCCCCCACCCCAACTCCCGGGTCACCAGCTTAGGGGCTCATGCGCCTCCCTTTGCCAGTGCCTTAGCATTGATAGCAAGCCTTTTAGTTTTTTTGTTGTCGCTTTCCTGTCTGCCTTTAATTTAGCAATCCGATATAGTGCACTCATGCCTGATTTACGAATACATGTATTAAGATCAAACTTAAATTGACTCAACTATAGTTTATGGGTTGCAACAAAAGTTAATGGAGAATAGTTCGACATAATATTAATAAGTTTAGTGTGTGTGGTCGTAAATAGTACAGGTCATTGTTTAATAAATAAAGGTAATCCTAAATGTTGTCGTAACTAGAACATGGTCTTTTTTTTCATTTTTAGTTGCAGTGTAGCCTTCTAATAAGAACTCTTAGAACTTTAGAGCTTGTTAGGCACCTGCACTATTTTAGTCATGCCATGACAAAAATGTGCTACTTCTTTTAAAAAAAAAACATAGTAAATTAAATTTTTATTATATTTTACACAATTTCAACTTAAATTTTTTTACTTTATTTCACATCCTATACTATTTTCAATACAATTAACTTTATTTTACATCCTATATAATTTTTAACATAATTTTATTTTTCAATATATACACATCTCAAGACAATCCCAAAATTTCTAAGATATGACCATAATGATATTTATGATAAATAGGCCCCTACTTAGTCCCCAGAAGTTTTTTGGATTTCTCTGCCAAAATGCCCTTTAACATAGGTTCTATAAAAGAGAAATGAATTTAACCATAGCAAAGGATTAAAAAACAAAAAGTAAAATACTTGAGAAAAAGAAAATTTGAGATAGAAATAATATTTGCCTGAAAAATCCATCAGATATTTCAGCTTAGAAATGAGAACGGAAGAAATAGGAATTTTCACCTTTTAAGGAAATTTCATGACTAGCTTAACAAGCGTTCTCGTCTAGAAATCTAAAAAGTTCACGTCATTAACAAAAAGTTTTAACAACTAAAAATGAAAAAGCAAATACCAAATTATAGATTCTACAAAATAGAGAGACTAGATTGCAACTAGGATCAAAATGTAGGGACTAAAGATTGGCTAAAATACCCTTAAATGAAAATGAATAACAAAACTACTGGCATGGAGTTAGAAGGCATTATTCAGCTACTAAATATGACAATAAAATAGAGTTCCATAAAGTAGAAAAAGAATAAATTGTGACATTCGTGCACTTACTATGAAGGATAGAAAGTGTAACTTTACCGGCACTTTAATTAATATCTATATTTGAATTACACCAAAAGTACAATTTCAGCAAATTTGAAACTACAAAAGTGTTATTTGAACTGAGCTTGTTCAGCCAAGTGGTGAAATCAAAGGAATATCAAATAGTCTAAGGTGACAACGACAGAAAGAAAACAAGATTCATCTATAAGGAGATGATTACTAAACATTTTCCTTTGCAATTTAAGATATCATGTGTGTAAGAATGCTATAAACTATAATGCTTATCAAAGATTTAACACAGAATCAGCATCGGAGGTCTCAAGTTCGAGCTTTCATGTTCCTCAATTATTTCTAGCATGAGATAAGAAACCTTTGCCACATTGAAACCATTCAACAAAGCCAAATGAGCTTGCATGGGGGTGGAGGAGGTATTACGGTGCATGTAAGGTTATAAAACTATCCTGGACAAATAACCTAGAAGCTTTTAAGCATGCAGATCAATTGGTTACCAAAAAAATTAACAATGTCAAGTCACAGGAACAACTTTAACTAGCAAATAAATTGAATTTTGAATGGTCAAGATGAAATCCATTGCTAAGCAACTATGCATAAAATCCACATGACCTATAAATCTGCAATTCCATCATCCATTTAACTTGACCAGTAACCTCTTCTTCCTGCAAAAGAAAAACTTGGAACCGAGTCTTGATGCCCTATTCTAAAATAGAATTTTCTAACAATGTGATACGGATATTGATTCTAATCATCAGGCTTACCAAAGGGCTAAGAGCCTTACCCAACATATGACTTGTTTTTCTATTGTACCATGCAAGTCATTCCAACCCAATAAAAGTAGTTGTTCAAGCAAAGTAAAAATGCTATCTATTTTAATCATTTCTATATTTCAGAGCTAAACAACGCACCGTTGTCGGGTGCCAAGTCCCACATGAGAAAAGAAGGGTTGCGTTAAATAGTTGACAACAAGCGTAAAACTTGCGAACAAATATGATATGGATCCTTTAAAAAATTGTGCTAAAAGTAGGGTATTCCCTAAAAACAATGCATTGTATTGCCTAAATACAATGAAAAGTGTACAAAGGCCACTGCATCGTCGCCTGAGTATAGTGATAAGTGAGCAAAAGTTCCCAAACCATGGACGAATGAGGGTAAAGAAGCTACTCTAAGACACTAGGATAAGATTAAAGACTTAGAATATAAGTACCCTGACAGGCAAATTAATGAAATTAATGAATATTATGGTTCAAAGAAGAATTAATATTTTGTGCCTTCACAAAAATGAAATTGGTAAGGAAGAAAGCTAAAGAATTTGATAGCCTAGACTTCAAACTTTGCTACCCTGGAAAGAATAGAGCCAAGAATAAAGTGAGTATAATTCTCGATAAGAGTTTAAAGAATCATGCAGTGAAAGTCAAGAGTAATAGAGATAAGATTACAACTTTAAAACTTATGACTATTAACATTATAAATGTGTATTCCCCTCGAGTAAATTTGAATATGAGTATAAAAAAAAGCAATGGAATGATCTAAAAGAGATGATATAAAAGATATCTTAAGAGGAGAGAATATTTATCAGAGAAGATTTAAACAAACATATTGAAAGCGTTGCTGAGGATTTTAATAACATTCACAGTGGGTATGATTTGAGAGAGACTAATAAAGAGGATAAAACTATTTTAGACTTTTCCATAGCTTATGATTTACTGGTTGCTAATATTTTATTTAAGAAAATAGATGAGCATATTACCACTTGTAAGAATGGAAGTTCGAAAACATAGATTGATTATTTTCCTATAAGAAAATAAAATAGTTTAGATTGTGAAGATTGTAAGGTCATTCTAAGTGAATGTTTGATTATTCAATATTAATTAATGATCTTAAGTTTTAAGATGAAGAGCTAGAGAAGGAATAGTAAGTCAAAACAATGCTCTCAAACTTGATGATGGAACCTAAAGAATGAGAATATAAATATATTTGGGAAGAGAGTTCTAGAATATGGACACATTAAAGAAGAAGCTGATCTTATGTGGTTGAGAGTTGCTAACTACATCTATAGAAAAAAGCTTCCAATAATAAAAAAGCTTGGTGATAGTAAGAAAAAATACAAAAAAAAATTTAAAGAAATGTTACAAAAGTTGATTTAAGTGTAAGAGCAAAGAGAAATTAAAAAAATATAAAATTGACCAGAATATAAGAAAGTAGTCTATAATGCAAAAAAATACAATTTTTAATGATCGTTATAGGAAATTGGACATTAAAAAAGAAGAAAAACACAAAAAATGAGATAAATGTCACATTGTGATGGTGATGTTATTAACAAAATGCAAGTAGGATGTATAAAGTAGAGGAATGCACCTAGCATATTGTGTGATAAAAAATTTTATTCAGACTTAAAAGTAAAGTTTACAGAACAGTTGTAAGGCCAACGATGTTATATGGTGTTGAATGTTGTTCTATAATGCAAAAACACACAAATAAAATAAATATTGCATAAATAAAGATGCTAAGAAGGATGAGTGGGTAAACGCAAAAGGATAAAATGAGAAATGAGTATATCCGTGAAAAAATTGGAGTGACCTTAATTGAAGATAAACTCAGAGAGAGTCGACTTAAATGGTATGGACATATAAGTCGTAGGCTGATAAAAGCTCCAGTAAGAAAAGTTGAATTACTAGATCTTGCTCATGTAAAAAGAAAAAATGTAAGGCCAAAAAAGATATGACAAGAAATTATAAAAAATATCTTACATATTTGAAGCTAAATGAAGCTTTATTATTTGATACGGTCAATGAAAATAAAAAATTTATATAGCCAGCCCTACCTAGTAAGATAAATGCTTGGTTTATTATTGTTGTATATTTTAGAGTTGAACCTTTCTAGATCTATAATTATTAATACGTCTTTTCCCTCTTGACTTTTAGCTGCGATCAAATTTGATTCCCTAACTTTCTTCTTCTACACCCCTAAACAACAGCAATAGCATGAATCCTTAGCGACACCATCCAAAGAAATGTTTTAAGTAGATTTTAATGGGTAATAAGAAGATTCGTTGGCTTGAACCCTTCCTCATTAGTTCTCAATGAAAGACCTTCATAACATTAGAAAGATTCTGTGAAAAATCTGCTCTATCCCCAAAATGAATACATTAGACAATAAAACTACAATAACAACTAGGCCTTTATACCACTAGGTGAGGTCGACTATATGAATCTTTTACTTCTATTGCAGTCTATCAAATAACAGCTCCATTGTACTCTATCAAAAAATACTCCTCATTTAGCTATAGGTATGCATGATCATTGTTTATAGTTTCATGCCATATCTTTTTTGATACTTTTCTTCCTTTTTTTATATGATCAAAATATAATAACTCAATTCTTCTTATTGAAGCTTTTATCAGCTTACGATTTATATGTCCAAATAATATAAATCAACTCTCTTTAAGCCCATCAAACAAAAAAAGTACAATTAATAAAAAATGAATCTATTAATTACAATCGCATTATGCCAATAACCAATATATCGAACACAAAAATAGATAAGAGAATGAATATGGACTCATGAGAATGGGTCGAACTTTTGTAACCTTAGCCCAAACTTTGACTCTATAAGAGATTTTTTTCTTCATTTTACAAACCGGGCCTGTGCAATGTTGTAGGGAGCCATTCTTTGATCTATTCAAAACTAACTCAGCATTCGTGATAAGAAGCAAGCCCAAGTTGTTTGCTCTTGAGCGCAAATCATAGATGATGGGAGATGGTCAATGCATGAGTAACAATAAAGGAAGTGGGGAAATTACCTAACCAAAGGAATCACATCACAATAAATATGAGGCCACAAGAGATTCAAAATGTAACACCTCAACTCACCATAGATATTATTCACTTTAGCTTACTGAGCTTTACAATTTTAAAATGCGCCAATGGAGGTAAGGTTGTATTCTCATACCTGGCATCTCTCCCGTACTTTGTTGATGTGAGACAAAATCTCGTACTTTGTCCGCATGGGAATTGTAGGATAATCTTTGGTCCTCCCATTTTTGGGATTCAATATCCTCGTTGAGATTTGCCTCACCACAATTTCAAGAGGCACGCAAACAAGCTTACCATCATTCAAGAGGTCACGTAGAGCGGCTCTGATACCATATGTAACAACCCATCTTACTACAGATATTGTCTGCTTTAGCTCATTGAGCCTCACATTTTAAAATATCTACAATGGTAAGAGTGCATTCCTATATATACCTAGCATCTCTCTTGTATTTTATCAATATGGAACTAAATCACATATTTTGTCTATGTCAAAATTGCCTAAGGGTAACATTTACCACCTTTTTCGAGACTCAACATCCATGCTGAGATTTGCTTCACCACAATTTCAAGAGGCACGCAGACACACCCACCTTCGTTAAAGAGATCACGTGGAGCGACTTTGATACTATGCATAACATCCTAACCCACCATAGACATTATCCACTTTGGTTGGCTAACTCTCACGATTTTAAAACACATCTATGGAGGTAAAAATGCATTCTCACATATACGCAGCATCTCTCATACTTTATCGATGTGTCATTAAAGCCGGTACTTTATCCATGTGGGATTTGCCTGAGGCTAACCCTATAGTGATCTCTTGAGCATTGGTAGGCGTGTCTGCGTGCCTCGTGAAATCCTGGAGGGGCAATTGTATTCAAAAGGAGGCGGGCAAAAGTTACCCTTAGGCAAATTTAAGAAAGCATGAGATTTGGTCCCATATTAACAAAGTATAGAAAAGATATTTGGTATATATGGGAATGTACCCTTACCTCTATAGATGTAAAACCTTGAGGCTTAGTGAGCTAAGACAAATAATAACTATGATGGGCTGGGTTATTGCACAGAGTGGATTTAGGCATTCATGGGAATGTTTCTATATTAATTCTTTAAAGTGAGAGTGAGATAAGGGGGGAAGAGAGAATGAATAGCCTAAAGACAGGACATTAAGGAATAATAAGCAGGGAGCTAATAGTACTACTAGACTCCATTTGAGGTTGAATACACGTGTTGAAGAACACAATCTTACTCCAACAAAACAAAGAGGTTTCTTCCTGAAATAATTAATCGATGTAAAACTATAGATGTATGGGCAAAGGCACGCAAAGCTCTCGTGGAGATGCTATGCCTTCGCTTAATTGAATGTGAACTTTTATTTACTTTAGTTTGTTCCATTTTCAGTTCCGAGTGATTTCCATGTAATGAGGATATCAATAATTCAAAGCTACACAGCATGGATTTAGAATTGCAATCATATCATGGACAACTTGAAAGGCTTACACATAATACAGAAAGAACTACATTGAATTTAATATAAATATGCACCTCCAATTATCTTTATAAATATAAGAGAAAATTATCAGAACATTCATCAGGGTGATGAAGAAACAAAGGATTGCAAAGGAAAGAAATGGACCTAAACTAGGTTTACTGATAAACATATCAATAAATGTATTTGCAAATACCTCCCATTCTGAAGATTAAGAAAATCGACTTTGCAAGAGGAAGGAACAGCACTGGTGCCAGAAGCAGCTGAAACAAAGAGTAAAATTAATGCAATATGAATAGGTAAGGCTGCAATCTTGTAAAGGAAACATTTAATGACAAAAATATCAAGGTGCTCATCATGGAACTAAAAACCAAATATTCAATTGTTCGAGCAAAACCCTCTATCACTACAAGGGATCTGATATTTAAGTTGGATGTACAAACAGTTTTACAGTGATAAACATAATTTTTGGTTATGGACATGAGTACATAGGATGACCCAAGTCCATTTGAGTTAACATGGATGGGAATGACAGACCATTGCAATACAAACTTGCTTGGTTTCCAAGACGTATCTGACTCGCTGGTAGGGTCTGCAATTGAAATAACGGCATGCTACTGCATTCTAGCTTCCACCCCAGTATGGGATGTGCCTTGTGCATTCCAAGGGCACAACAGTCCCTTGGATGTGCCGCATCCAATTGCCTACTCCGTTTGAAATGCTGTGAGAGGTGCAGGTTTTCACCAGTCATCCCTGGTATTGCTGCACCGAAATTAGCACATATATTAGAATCTTAGATCTACTCGGTGTTTATAGCTCAACAAAGTTGGTAAGATGATGTCAGTTACAAAGTTCAATCAAACTAAGTTCAGAGCTTTCACATAAGTCAATTGCTGCAGTGAAAGTATTTAGTCAGCTACAAAAACCCATACTAATGCCATGTAACTACGAAAGTTTGTCTAGAAAATTTGGATGATTCAATAATCTTAGGTTCTAGGTAGTAGCTAATATAGTTGATGTCTTGCACAAATTTACATGTTCTATGTGGACCATAAACAAATTTTGGTAGTTTACAATCATGAAAACCTTACGAATAATTTTCTGATTGTTTTTTTCAAATGTATATTAAAGTTGGAAAATCTACATAAATCTGCACAAGATTTTAAGATTCTAAGCTGATTTTGAAGATCTCAAAACATTTTGAAATCTCCAATTTTCCATGTCAACTCAGAATTTTCAAATCAAACCAACAAAAATTGGAAATTGTTATCTTTCTGAAGATTTTTGTTAAAAGAGATATTACATATACCCTGTTTTCTAGATCTAATTCAAAATCATATTAAAACCAGGTTTTCTTCCACCATGTGGTATCCTATACTTGCAGTTGTTTATATGATATAAGGTGTTAAGAAATATGCTAGTTCAAAGGAAATATCAACAGGGGAATGGAAAGTTAAGAAATGAACAAGCCCCAAAATAATGGTTAAATTGCACTGTAAACCCAATAATCTGGCCATTTATGCATTGACTGCAATTTCTGTTAAAACTACAGATTAGTAATCTTCATTAAACATTGTTAGCATCTTCAAATATGTTTATCTTCTGCTTTTTTTATTCCAACTACAATGTGTGCCCTTCAACACCTCTAAAAATAAAAAATCAATAATAAACATGTCATATGCAATCAATGCCATGTATTGCTTGGAAACAACTAAAGTAAATCAACTAATAGGATTTTTGCAGTTGGATTAGTATGTTAAAAAGGCAGGCTTTGTAAATTGAATAAAACATCAAAATAGAGATGCACCCAAAGATGCTAAAGAATATATCAAGGACAGCTAGCTAGCGCATAATTTAAATGTTTGTTTTGCGGCCAGCACGTAAATAGTCAAATAATAGAATTTGATGTGCAATTCAACCAAAATTATGGGAGATATACGTAAATGCCCCTGAATTAATAGATTCTTAAAATTATATGATCGTTAGTTTTGATAAAAATGTTTTGAAGAAAATCATATGATCGTTACAAGTTTCATGGTTTTCCCCATAACGACGACTAAGATGGGGAGAGAGGGGGAAAGAGAGAGAGAGCAAACAAGACCAAAATTACAAAGGGTATTGATGTTGTTGGCTGTGACAAGGAAGCTCAACTTTGAAGGTAAGGACAAAAATCATGCTTCCCCAATACTCCTAATAAAAGAAAAAAATGTTAAAATAGTTGGTTCAAACCACACGATAAAAAAAAAAAAAATTCATACATAAAACACAACTCGTGCATAAATTTGAACATTAAAATTTAGAGAAATATACTGGACTACGCAATTGAGATTGCAGAAAGTTTTGCGCACGTTAGTGTTTCAATAGTAAAAAAGATTTGGTATTCGTAAGCAGTTAAGCAATCTACTTTAACTGACATTTCTTTGTGATCTTACAGATACTAGTGGCGTTTTTGTTTTTCTATCTTAACCGATACTATTTTTGCTTTTATTGGATGTCGATCACATTTTTGTTAACTAATCAAACTCATATTGCTAAAAGATGAGATTTTAATCTTTTTATTTCATTTATTTATCTCGAAAAGAGAACATATATCTACTTTGATCAGGTTAGTATATTTAAGTTTAATGTCACAGCATTTATATTATTAACTATATCTCATTTATATTAAGCTATTTGATTGAAATCAAATTTAAATTGAAACTGAAACTAATCTACTGATATATATTTAAATTCTCATTTCATTTAGATAATCTGATAAGTTGGAAAACAATTAAATAAACTTTATGATATTATTTTAAATTCAAGATTTTTTAAAATTCAATAGTTGTTAAATGATATTTTTATTTCTTTCAAATTTAATTATCCATACATTGCCTTTAGTAATATCAAAAACGTTTGAAAAAATATTAATTTAAACAAAATTAAAAAAAAATTAAAATTTATAGCAATAAAATGTATAAGTCATTCTTACTTACCATTAAACTATATCTTAAATATGAAAATATGACGTATTATACATACATATATAACAGTTGTATTCTAACGTATCTATGTCCTACTTTTTTAAGTTTGTAATGTTATTGTATTTATATCGTATTGTATCTGTATCACCATATTGTATTTGTGCTTCATAGCATATAAATATTTTGTTTAAAAATATATATAATTAAATATATAATCAAATTAATTATGAAACAATATATATGATAATTAATTATATTAAATTTAATATTATATTTTATATCAGTAATAGTAAAACTAATGTTTAATTTCAGCATTTCATGGGCCAACTATCTTAATCTTCTACCATAGAGACGATTAGAACTATTTCAAAGTAAGTTTTTTAATATATTAACAATATAATGAAAAAAAATTTAAATACCAAATTTCAGTAGTCTGTGTGGTTACTATTTTAAGCTTCCTATCACATAAAAAGATAAATAAATCTCATCGTGGTTGAAATTCTCACAAGACATATATGAACAAATTAAAAAACTATTATTTTAACTAAAAAATTAAAAAAAAATCATCTTAATTGTTGTTGTCAGTGTGACCATTCAATTCGAACATAATATTGTTTAATTTGAATATAAAGAAAAGCATAAAGATGATTCAAGATTATAATTCATTATACAATTATGAAATAATGAAACATAATAGACCAAAATACTTGAAAGAAAATAAAGTGAACGATAATTATTTTATTAAGTGGAGTTAACAATATAACATAACAAATCGTTCTTAAGGTTAAAATATATGTTTAACAAAATAATAAATAAATTTAGTAGAATTAATATAGATTACTAAGAAAATTATTTTGGATTGTGAGTTAAAATTGAAACATGAAATTAATGACATGTATTAAGAAAATTATTTTAGGTACTTAAATTGAAACTATGATAACATATGTAATTATTACTATAGGTTTATATATGTTTACAAAATAATTTGCGTTAGTTAATTATATCAAAAACTTTAAAAACAAAAAATATATTATAAGTTACCATGTGACATTTGCAACTTTTGATTTTACCGATAAAGAGCAGGACATGCATATTACCTATACTGGAACAAGTGTTCTAGAGAGTTGAGAAATTTAATAGTTCAGTTATTCGAAAAAAATATAGCACAACTGTCATAATAGGATTTGACATATTTATTCATAATATTAAAGGTAGGTATAATTGGAGATATTTATTTATATTATTAAGGGTTATTTTGAGCAATCCTAAAGTTGTGCTTGCACCACTTTCAATCATATAGTATAAAGATTATAGTGAGGGTATTTTTGGCGAAGCACAAATTCGGCATATTTGTAACTTTTAAAAAGAACAAAAGCATAACACACGTGAGAAAAAAAAAAAAACACACATGAGGAAAATTTTCTTTTGTATGTTTTCTTCTATGTGAGCAATGATAGTGCCGCATGTAGCTTATGCAATTCAAAAAAAGAAAGATCAAATGCTACTTAATATTTTATCTCATAATAATAAGTGGTAAATACACATCTTAAAGTAAAAAATTACTATAATCATTGCAGGTTTGACAATTTATTAAAGTGCATGTTTGATACACGATAACAGCATATATAAACATATTGTGCTTATAAAACTTTATGCTGCAAAGACCAACGTTTTGATGGCAATTAAAAATTATAGTGAGGTTATTTTAGGCAAAGCCCAAATACAGGCTGTGGTAGCCAGTAATATAACAGTATAGATGTTTTATTTCTCTGTTGTAAGTCATTTGTTGGATGCACAGAGTAGAAGGCAGTTCCAAGCTGCGTGCCTCAGTTTGACAGGCAATTAGTTATCCTATTCTGTTTAATTTTAAAATATTATTAATTTTCTTCAAAATTTTTAAATTAGTACTGCACATATCAGTTCAATGCTTCAATTGCTGAAGGTAAACAACAAGCTTCACGATCCAGCACACTATACCAATTACTGGCAACCAACAAGCAGATGTCAATAATCAAACGGTGTTATGCAATGATCAAAAGACTGTCAAGGGACGAAATCATACAAAAACGAAAAGCTAATCATTTTCAAGAGTTTGGATCACCAACGTTAACCGCATGCAGCGCTCTATCGCAAACCTAAAGATAAAACGAAGGATCAAATTTAATGAAGAGAAGTAAGTGTAGAGGAAAACCCGCCATCGATTTTGGAAATTCAATACTAATGACCGGAAACCAACAAGTAGATGTCAAAAATCAAACGGTGTTATGCAATGATCAAAACACTGTCAAGGGACGAAATCATACAAAAACGAAAAGCTAAACATTTTCAAGAGTTTGGATCACCAACGTTAACCGCATGCAGCCGCCCCTCCCCCCTAATCTCAACACCCTAAGTCATGGCCAATTGTCAATGTAGACAATGTAGTCTGAGACAGCTCATCGTATAGTTCTCTTTCAATTGTTGCGAAATCATTGTTCCCCATCTCTGTAATTACGTGCTGTACAACATCGTCTCCTCGTTGGTTCTTCATCTCCCACTTTTCACCTTCTATCGCAAACCTAAAGATAAAACGAAGGACCAAATTTAATGAAGAGAAGTAAGTGTAAAGGGAAACCAGCCATCGATTTTGGAAATTCAGAACTCGCAAGGGAACGTCGATGCTAGCGACGACGAGGACTAGAACGGATGCTTGAAGAGACGAAAACCGTGACCGAGGAATTTACTGTCGAAGCGGCGCTCGCCGGCTGGCTGTCACTCTTCCTCCCTCCCGAGATCTCCTTCCTTCTTAGAACCCAACAGAGAAGACCTTCTTTGAAAACCCACAGGAGAAGGATTCCCCAACTAGCTAGGGCTGACAGCGCTCTCATCTCAAATTCGAAATTTTGTTCTTCTATTTTTTATATATTTTTTATTTTAAATATTTATTTTTATTTTAACATACATCCAACACGTGTTTTTTTTTTCCTTCGCACTACTTTTTCATCATTTTATAAAACATTTTCATGATCATTTTAATTAATTTGTATACAAGTTTAATTAATTTGTATACAAGTATAAAACTAAAAAAAATCTATATAACAACAGCTAATACAAAATGAAAGATTATCTATAAAAAGTATATATTTTTTATTTTATGTTGATGATTTTTTATTTTATATGAACCTCTTTTTAATTTTTATATGTGTACAAATAATGCAAAATAATCATATAAAGATATTTTGTAAAACGATGAAAAAATAATACGAAACATAAAAAATCAAAAAAATAACATTTTTTACCATTACGTGCGTGGACAAGCTGCAGGACCCCACACCACTTAGCGCGTATTTTTTTGGTGCCAAATGTGACATAATAGAAAAGCCGCATTTAATATTTTTTCCTTCAAAAAAAGTAAAGTTTTAGACGAAGGTGTAGCAAAGGCAGAGACAAAATAATGTAGCATTTGACTGCAATTCTCTTATATGCTATAAAATTTAATATTAAAAATTAATTATATTTTACATATATATACATAATTTAAAATTAAAAATTAACTTTATTTTACATCAAAATAATAACTTAAATCACATTTCTCACATATCTCAACATAATAATTAATTTTATCTCACATCATTTGTAACTTTTAATAAAACAATATCATCTAAGTTCAATTTTAATTTTATTAAAATTAAAATTTGCAAACATTCTTTGTTATAGTTTCCAATGGCTGCTGCTTTGCCATAATTTAACCCCATTTCTTCATTTGGTTATCTATCATCATAAATAAGAGATTTACATGCATAACATTTTATCTAACATATGCATATATATATGTACTTCACATTTTAATCTTCATATTTATGTTCAGGATCTAACACTGGGCCCCGTTTGTCTAGGAGTTTAAAATTAACCTAGTTTAATTTTAACCAGGCATATCACATCACACATAAAATTTAATATTAAAAATTAAATTATATTCACATGACACTACATTACATATTAACTAAAATAATAACTAACTTATACCACATCCCTCACATAATTCCAACATAATAACTAATTTTATATCACATCCCTCACATATCCCAACATAATAACTAACTTTATTTCACATCATTCACAACTTTCAATATAAAAAATATCTTCTATCCAAATTTAATTTTAACCTCTTAAATTTAACCTTCTTAAATTTAACCAAATTTAAACACTTCTTAAATTTAACTAAATTTAACCTTCTTAAATTTAACCTTACAAACAAACACACCCGAGTTGTTTAAAAAAAGTTTGAATTTCATTACATTTATAATATGATGATAACAATGTTTAAACATATAAACAAAGCACATGTATGCAATAGGATATTCCAAATCTTTTGAACAACTCAAATCCAACAATAAAATCACCAGCAGTCATCTCGATAATGTTTTGATTCGAGTTGTTCATAACTTTTCTCCAAATGTAAATGTATAGTAAATACGTGTTACATAATATGATAACGTAATATGATGATAACAATGTTAAACATATAAACAAGCACATGCATGCAATAGGACATCCCAAATCTTTTAAACCACTCAAAATCTAACAATAAATCACCATACAAGGGTTCATTCTCACGCATTTAATTTTAACCTTCTTAAATTTAACCTTACAAACAAACACACCCCTCGTTTAAAAAAGTTTGAATTTTCATTACATTATAATATGATGATAACAATGTTAAACATACAAACAAAGCACATGCATGCAATAAGACATCCCAAATCTTTTAAACCACTCAAATCTAACAATAAAATCACCAACAGTCATCTCGATAATGTTTGATTCGAGTTGTTCATAACTTTTCCCAAATGTAAATGTATATAAATACGTGTTACATAATATGATAACGTAATATGATGATAACAATGTTAAATATACAAACAAAGCACATGCATGCAATAGGACATCCCAAATCTTTTAAACCACTCAAATCTAACAATACAATCACCAAGTCGTCTCGATAATGTTTGATTCGAGTTGTTCAAAAGATTTCCCAAATGTAAATGTATGTAAATACGTCGCGGATCATACAACTTAACTCTTGCAGAGGATTTCCAACAAAATGAAGAATGCATTCCAACATCACATCCATGGTATGTACCTTCAAACAAGGCAGCTTGTGTTAAAAGCACCTAAATGCTCTTCATAGATCACTGATGACTTTTCTTCAGTGGTCAGCAACAGATTTCTCATGAGGGGTTAGAAACTTGATTGGTTGGCTGAAGCCAGATGAACCATAAAAAAATAGAGGTGGTTAGCAACCAAGGTAATAACTTTTAACGAAGAAAAAAAAAATAAAGCAGCAATTTCATATACTGTAAATTTTTCTAAATATCATATTTAAACTCATATTCTCAAAAATAAAACAAAAAGATAAATTCTGTGTTAGGGCTTGATTCACTTGAACTCTGGGTCATTGCCCATGTTGATAATATGTTGTTATCAAGCCTCAAGTTTGTTACCAACAGATCACTTTTATGTGCAACTTTGGTAATTCAGTGCTCTGATAACTCAGTAACAGATCAACTTTGGTAATTCAGTGCTCATTAATTCAGTGCTCTGATAACTCAAAAAAAAAAGAATTCAATATAAATAATTTAGAACTATTTGTAAGTAGGTGAAAAAGTTAAGAACAAAATGCAATTTCAGCTGATCCGCCTCCCTTTTAAATTTTTTTTCTTCTTTTCTTTCCACGTGATAGAGAGGAGGCTTGAGCAGCCATCTTTTTTATTATATAAGAAATTATAATTTAATCCCCCAACTTTGATATCCATATAAATAGGTCCAAAATTATTTATTCTAGGTCTAAAATTATTTATTCTAGGTCCAAAATTATTTATTTTCATAAAATAAAAAATAAAGTTCATTAATTCAATACTCTGATAACTTGAAAAAAAATTAAGATTAAATATAAATAATTTGGACCTATTTGTAAGATGTGAAAAAAGTTGAGACTAAAATGCAATTTCAGATAAGACAAAATTGTTTTTCCATAAAATAAAAAATAAATTCATTAATTCAGTGCTTTGATAACCTAAAGAAAAAATTAGAATTAAATATAAATAATTTGGACCTATTTGTAAGGAGGCAAAAATGTTGAGACCAAAATGCAATTTAAGCTTTTTTGGACTTAAATATAAATATGATAATTTGAGAAAAAAATCTGAACTTAAATATAAATAATTTGAACCTATTTGTAAAAAGGTGAAAAAGTTGAGACTAAAATGCAATTACAGCATTTTTTTGTGAATTTTTAAATTTAAAAAAATACAGATAAGACAAAAAAAATTTCTTCCGCTAAACTCACACTTTTATATATAGTAAGTATAGATATAAATAGGTCAAAAATTATTTATTTGAAATTTATTTCTTATTTTATGGACCTATTTGTAAGGAAATGAAAAAGTTGAGACAAAAATGCAATTTTAGATAAGACATTTTTTTCTATAAAATAAAATTCATTAATTCAGCACTCTAATAACCTGAAAAATAAATTTGGAATTAAATATAACTAATTTGGACTTATTTGTAAGGAGATAAAAACATTGAGACCAAAATACAATTTCAGCTTTTTTGGACTTAAATATAAATATGATAACTTGAAAAAAATATAAATAAAGGAAAGAGCGGTGGGGTGGCGCTACTGGCTGCTGTAGTTGGTAGCTAGCAGCGCATCCCTATCTGTTTTTTATTTTTTTAAGGAAAAATTACAATTTAGTCTCACAATTTTAATATGCTTATAAATAGGTCCAAAAATATTTCTTTTAGATCCAAATTCGTTCATTTTGGGTTCAAATCAACTCAAAATTTTAAATCCCAAAGTAAATTCTGGATATCACAATTCTCCCTACTTTTAGCAATTTCGTCCCCAAAATTTACATAAAAAATTTCATGTATTTCATTATACATTCGAACTGATTTATAAGGAAGTGAAAAAGTTGTGACCAAAATATAATTGTTGTTGTTTTTGTGAGTTTTTAAATTTATAAAAATACAGATAAGATAAAAAAAAAATTCTCCTGCTTAACTCGTACTTTTATATATAGTATAGATATGTCGATAACAGGTTGTGATTGGAGATGATGCATAAGGTATTACATCCCATAAGAAGTTTCTTGCCAACAACTTTGAGACAGATTTGGGAAGGTTACATTACATCCTTGGCATTGAGGTCATTAGAAAAAGGAGCAATGTATTGTTGTCTTCGAGAAAGTATGTGCTTAATGTATTGTCAAGAGTAGTATGAGATAATTAAGAGCAGTGAAATCCCCTATGAATCCTAGGGTTAAGTTGCTTCCCAATCAAGGTGAATTACTATCACATCCAAAGCAATATAGAAGAATGGTAGGTAAGTTGAACCACTTGACCACCATGACTACACCAGACACTGCCTATGTGGTAAGTGTTGTCAGTTAATTTATGACAACACCAAGGAAGCCCCACAAGGATGCTTCATCCAAAGCAATATAGAAGAATGGTTGGTAAGTTGAACCACTTGACCACCATGACTACACCAGACACTGCCTGTGCGGTAAGTGTTGACAGTCAATTTATGACAACACCAAGGAAGCCCCACAAGGATGCTTTGATGAGAATTCTAATGAAGCAGAGCAGTCCCAAATTGACTTCGACAACGAAATTCATTTAGCTCGGGGATGTCATCCCAATTATGTAATTACTTTTATTAATATAGATCCTACATGTTCTCTTTTATTCTGGAGAAAGAGTTTTACATCTTTTTATATTGTAATCAAATCTGGAAAAGTATTAGTTAGGTTTAGATGGTGTAATGTCCCTAGCTCATATAACTCCTGTACTATACTTGCAACCTAAATTTAAGTAAACAATGATGAGATGAAAACTCTAATTTTAGGCTCTGTTTGGTAATAAGAAAAAAAAAATTTGGTTGAAATTTTTAGTGATTTTTGAAAAATATGTATGATGTGAAATAAAGTAAGTTGGTTATATTAAAAATTGTGTATGATGTGATAAAGTTGATTGATTTATTGAGAATTGTATTGGATGTGAAATAAAGTGATTGTTTAATGTTGGAATTTGTGTGAGATGAGATATAAAATAATTTTTTAAGTTTTTTTAAAATAAATTTAAGATTTTGGCCATGGTACACAACCATTTTAACCTTCTTTTTGTCTGTGACAATATTTAATCAGTAGGTGAAAACTACCTGGAATAACACCTCGTCAATTTTTTCATCCACAGCAGCCCAATCTCTTCATCATCACCACACAGCCTAGGCCCCATATCGTTGCTAGTATTACTTCACTTGCTTCCAACAACACCAACAGCATTTTACCACTTGCATTCTTCAGTATTCCAACTTAGTCAACATTAATGTTACCTAACACCTCACACTTGGCAGCCAGCTCCACCGTAAACTCAGGCCTTGGAACCACCGTGTTCCTAAAATATAAGCACATTAATCAAGGTGTTCCTAAAATATAAGCACATTAATCAAGGTGTTCCTAAAATATAAGCACATTAATCAAGGTATACCTAACGCTCAATCTTGAAGAGAGTATACTGTTCACCTTATGCAGTTTAAGAGTTCCGAATACAACATATCTAGAGTTAGCACAAAATTTTCACAGCAATCCTATATACACAAATCTAAGATCATAACAGTTACACTTTATGTTAGAGTGCATTGACCCAAACAGATGGATTTAAAAGTTGTTGAAACATACAGAAAAGGAAACTAAACCACATGAACACCTCATTTAACTGGTGTAAAGTATAATACATGGAGAAGAAATAAAAACAAAATAATGATAATTATATGCATGAAATGACATGCTATGAAATGCATATCATGGTGATCAAAAAAGATGGCATCCATTTAAGTCTTATGCCTTCTCTCGAACAAAAAAAAAACATAAAAAACTAGAATTTTAAAATATAACAGAAAGAAATGCATGGTTCAGCCCCGCGAGATTTTAATACCTAATGCATGTAATAATCAACACGTAAATAATTAAAAGTTAAGCCAGACACTAGAATTTGCCTTAGAAATAAGCATATGTTTCCAAACAACCTCCATTCCAAAAGATCTCCATTCAGGTTTGTAGAGGGTGTGAGTCTAATAGATCACGCTCCCCTTCAGGTATGCGGAGGTTGTGAGTCAAATAGATCACCCCTTTCTTCCAAGCAATTTGTCCAAAACAAGACATATTTTGTGTACCTCTAGGCTATTGCAACAACCCTTCTTGCAAAAAGCTTTTATTATAGATTCAAATATGCGAGCATCTACAAGTACCCCCTGATTCATCATTTCTTCAAGCAACCGCATCAAATCTTCAACCCTTCCACCGTTAATTAAACCAAATGCAAGATGGGCAACATGATCAGATTTGAAGCCACACTCAAGGGACCTAACCAAACCAATAGCCATTGAAAACTTTCCACCCAAGCAAAGCCCATCCACAATGATATTGTAGGTGATTGCATTTGGTGATAGCTCCGTGGATACCATCTGAGCAAGCAACTGATGAAACTCGTCAAATTCTCGAACCAAGCACAACTCATGCGATAGTATATTGTATGTCCAAATATCTGGAGTGAATCCTTTACTTCTAAAGATCCACTTTGCCTTAGAAAGCTTCCCACCCTTGCAAAGGCTCAGAATAACAATGTTAAAGGTCTGTGTGTCCGGTCTTATCCCCTTCTTGAACATTTCAGAGAGTAGCTTCAATACTGAAGGGTATTCCCCAATGTCACACAGCATCTTTATTACGGTGTTAAATGTAGCTGCATCAACACCAAGCCTTAGCTCAAAGCTCTTCCTCAAAAGAAAGATAATCTCTGTAGCCTTCAAATCACGACAAAACAGGCCCAATAAGATATTCAAAGTCACTTCAGAAGGGGGCAATCCCTTCTCTAGCATGATCTCCAATTGCTTCAATGCCTCATCAGTTCTTCCCATCTTACTTAGCCCACTGATGTAAGTGTTGTAAGAAACAGTATCCGGTTCCCACCCGTTCTCCGAGCTTTCAGAGAGAATACTCTCCACCTCCTCAAACTCCCCATTTTGACAGAGACCGTGAATCAGAACGTTGTAGTTCACAATATCGGGAGGGCAGCCCCAGCTCCGCATCAGCAGTAGCAACTCCTTGGCCGAATCGACCTTCCCTTCCGCACAATAAGCCTGGAGTATGGGGTTAAATGTGCGAGCATTTGGCATGCAGCTTCCCTTAAGCATCAAAATCAAAACACTGAAGGCATCATCCACCTTACCGGCATGGCATAGCCCCGCGATCAGCGTAGTGTAGTCGATGACGTCGGGCTTGAAACCACGCTCAACCATTACCCGAAAGATATGGTACGCCGAAGCGAAATCTTTCAGGCCGAGGGCGTAGAGCTTCACGAGGAAAGAGCAAAAGATGGAATCTGGGGCGATGCCCGAGGTTATCATTTCGTTGAAGACGTTCTCAGCTTCTCTGCAGCGGCCATCGCGCATGAGGGCGTCCATTGCATTAGTATAGCAATAGACATCGGGATTCTTCGCCTCGCGCAAGAGGCGAAGAGGATCGACTCCGCCGCAGAACCAACCAACGGCCTTCTTCATCGGCGATTTTTCCACTCGAAAGCAACGGGAGAGTCTAACTAGGAGCTCTTCACCGGAGGTTGAACTTTTGACATCACCCTCTGCGGCGTCGGAAAGGGAAACTTGGCCGGCGTCGGAGAAGGTGGTCTGATGGCGCCATAAGCAGCCGCATCGGCGAAGGAGGCGGAGGCCTGTGATGAGGAAGTTAAGGCTACTGACGGCAGTAGGAGACACGGCAGCTAGCGGCGATGCGATCCACGCCGCCATGGCATTCAGGAGGAGGAATACCGAGAATGGAAGACGTCGTGTTCTAGCTAAATTTTCCGTATCATTAATTACAAATTTAGGGTAAATTACTAATAAGGTCCATATTTAACCCATAATTATACTTTCACATGAAAGTTTTGAAAATCTAATCAGTTTTAAAATAGGTAAAGCAAAAAACTCACAGTTTAAAATTCAATCGAGGCTGAACTGTGGTCGAACATTAATAATATATAACAACAAACAAACCTTAATCCTACTAGGTGTGGTTGGCTACAGAATCTTTTATTTTTATTGCGTTCTATCAATTAACTAATTCTTATTTAAGTCTAAATAATTAAGATCACTTCTTATAGTTTCTTATCATATTTTTCTAACTGGAGCTTCAATCGGCCTATAATTTATATATCCAAATCATCTAAGCCGATTTTATCTAACTTTATCCTCAATTGGTGTAATACCAACTTTTTTTCAGATATACTCATTTTCGATTCTATTCTTTCACGTATATTCATATATCTAATTTAGTATTTTAATTTCTACAATATTTATTTTATTTATATATTTTTTTTTACAGACCAGTATTCAGCACCATATATCATGACTGGTCTTACTACGATTTTATAAATTTTACCTTTAAATTTGAACAGATTTTTTTTATCGCACAATTCGGACAATTATAATATGAATAGTATAAATACCTTGAAAGTTTACAGTCTTTTGATAATTTTTTTTCATCATCAAAAAGGTTTTTGAGAACGTCGGGTACTAAATTATTCACGAGAACAATCAAGGAGCTTTAAAGTTGATGAGAGTGGCGAGTAACCAAAGAGATAAAATATAGATTGGCTAGAAAGATATTTTACTATCATCATAAGGGATGTATTATTTTTACTATATGGACCTGTTGAAAATGATCGTCTAAAGTTTTTGATTTTTTTTAAATTTACAGAGAGAAACGCACTAATAAATATTCTAATAATTTTCAGCGTTCTGGCTTCGGCCGAGTATCAGAAATCGAACTCACCAGAGAAGATTTCAAATCCGAGCTTAGCTGCGCCTGCGCTTCCAGAAAATGGGAAAATTTTCGGGGAGTGATGCGCTCTGGCTCCTCTATCTTCTCGCGATCGTAGTTTCCCTGTTTGTTCGTCCGACATTAGGGATTCGATTTCGACAAGCAAACCAGGAGTCGACCCACCGGCACATGAATCGTCCGCTGAAGGCGGCCGTTTTCGCGCTTGGGAGCTTCTGGAGGTCCGAAGCGGCCTTCGGATGCCTTCCCGGCGTCGTCCGTACGATTGTAGGCTACGCTGGAGGCACCAAGAACAACCCCGAGTATAGGAACCTCGGAGACCATGCCGAGTGCGTTCAGGTACCTTTCTACTGCTCTTCTCATCATGTTGCCCTGATGTTAACCTAGATGCCCCCAACAATGGCAAATTTGATGTTTCCATGATTGTTTTTTCACTGTTGAGGATGTAAAAGTTTGTACTCGTTCACCATTCAACGTTGATTCCAGGTGCAGTTAGTACACCTTATCTCAAAATAAGAGTTTGATAGGCATCGTTAACATCACTCTTTCATGGACTGTGGGCCATTTCATTCCTTCCTTTATAAGTTGTTTCAATTTGATAGTCATCCTCAGCTAGTAATTAATGGTAAATATGGGTTAGTGGGGTTACCTTATTTTACCACACTAACTCAACCAAACAGAATTATGTTACCCTCACTACTCCTGCTACCCCCGTTAACTTTGCTATTCCTTAACTCACTGGGTTAAGACTTGAAAATAAATTGTGTTATCTCAGCTGGTGTAAATATGAGCCAAATAGAATTTATGGATGACTTGGGTTAGCAGCAAATTAGTTACGGAGTTAACTAATCTGGGTTAACTAACTCCCACCCCCATGCCGAACAGGACATAAATGCTCAATCTTTGTTTTTTTTTGAAAGCTAGACAAGCCCTCAATCTGAGGCAAGTATAGTAGCCATACTCTAATAAAAATCTTATCTAGAATGGTAATACTTAAGTTGGATGTCACAATGTAATTAAGAAAAATAACAGGAAAACTGGGAAATTAAGTTGATTCAACCAGAATTGAATGACTAATGCTTTAATACTGTACTATGGAATAATAGTTTCAAGGAGACAATCATTAGGAAGGGTTCACTTCCCAAAATAAAATATTTGAGGCCAAGCTAAGAGCCTGTGATGAAATGATCCTGACATTGAGGTATAAATATATACATCTAAGTTCTACTAATGAAAATGGAGATGGATAGTGCATTGCAAGAATTATTCAAACATTGCTACCTATAGTTGTTAGTAATTTAGGAGATGCAAAGGTTATAGAGCAAGATATGAAAATAGATATGACAACAACTAGTTGTAATTAGTACATTTCCATGCAGTTCTACTTGAAGAAATTCTCTCTATAGGTGCAGTTGTGTCAAAATCATATATAATGTTGATGTTCAAAATTATTTTTGGTCTTCCCTTCCCCTCTCTTTACTATCATGATTTAAACTCATGTACATTTAACGAAATGAGCCTCTAAAGGTTGACAATAGACATGACCAAGCCACTTCAAATGTCCCGCATTAATCTTCTTTTTTTGTAGGTGCCAATTCACCATATTCCTAATATCATTACTTGTAATATGTTCCATCTGTAACGTGAGCACTCATCCATTCGGACATCTACATTCAAATGTGATGCGAAATAATATGCGGATGTAATCCTATTCAGAGATCAGTAAATAAAATTAACAGACGAACATAAACATTACGAAGATAAACATTGATGATAATTATGTAATAATTAAGAACCTCAATATCACGAAAGAGATCAATTTTAAATATTTAGAAATAAGTTCAAATCATATGTAGATAATTTGTTACAAGATGCAAGGTATCACTAATTCAATAAATCAAAGCCGGGGTATGCAGATAATAGGTAACCTCACATATAATCAACCCAACTGCAATTCATTGGCACAATAATATTTAAGTCACACGGGCGAGCAAATTGAATAGTCCCAACAACAGAAATCACCACTAGATCTCACAGAATATTCGAAATATTAGTTAAGTTTCAGAATTACCTATAATAGAGAATCTGAATTCACAAAAGCGAGTCATGGCAACCAATCCGACAAGCAAGCACAAGCTGAGTAGCAGATCAGTGAGGATGCGGGTCGAGCACAAGAGGTAGCAATGGAGGTGTTGGCAGCAACGGGACACGGAACAGTAAACAACGAGTTGGCGGTGGCGGTTGTCACATTTAGGAACGGTGCTGAGGTGAACAGTCGGAGATGAGGTCAAACAGCAACTAGCTAGCAAAAAATGCTGACAAACGATGAAGACAACACCAAACCTCAGAGGGGCGGCCATCAGTCGGCGCGGTGGAGAGCTCGGGATTTAGGGTAATGCGGGAAATTATTTGAGGGGTCTACAGATAGATTATTGAAATCAGTGAACAAATTAAGAAAGGAGTTGAAGTAATACTTTAAGTTTAAAATGTTTAGGAATTTTCATCTGAGGCCCCAACTCTTCCCTTCACTGGAATGTAACACACTGATTTCAACTCAAAGAGATTTCATTCCAGCATTAATAACAAATAACACTAGCTCATGCCTTTATATAAACATATTACAATCAAAATTTAAAATGCAGAAATAAAAGAGTTGTGGAATAGATCCTCTCAAGAGAGTTACACTTTCTGTACAGGGAAGTTTCTCTACTGAACTGGTATGACAACCAAAGTAGGGGTGAAAGAGTGACTTCTTGTTAAAATGTGGAAATTCTGATCATATGAAGAATCATGCACAATATGTATATAATCACTCAAATAAGAAAATATTTTTCTGTAGTACTATTAAACTGTAGAAAAATATTGTTCTAGTGAAGTGGACTCATGGTTGTTAAAGCTTGACAGCTTTGGCTGTATGCTTAATCTTCTTATCCAAAAGGTTATCAATATGCCAATTTGTTGTGTGCACCCACAAACAACAACATCAAGCATTCAGTTTTATATTATCATCACCCTTTGTAAACAATAGTGAGGCAATGTTCTGTTTAATTCATCATATCAACCAGTCTTGCTTATACTCACCTCCCTTTACTGTCCCGACTTAGGCCCTATGTAGAATGCTGTTCAAGCACCCATAATTTCTGTACAGAAATAATTGAATGCATGGTTGCTAGTATGAAATTGCTTGTTAGATAAATTGTTGTAGATCTGGATAAGCTTTTTGAATTTTTGCAAGTTTCGTTGGCTTCCCTATTTCCCTATATGATAGGACACTGTTTAATTGACAGTTATTTTTGCTTATCATTCAATAGGTAATTCTTTTTGTATATTTGGCATAACTGTTTATTTAGAAATCTCTTGTTTGTATGGAATTTTAATGTTTTGCTTAAGTTTTCCCTTATTGTATTGTGGAACTCATTTGTGTATGATATGTTCTATTATATGTAGATCGAATATGATCCCACTGTAATTTCATTTAAGCAACTTTTGGATGTATTTTGGGCAAGTCATGATCCAAGACAGCTTTTTGGACAAGGACCTGATGTAGGCAATCAGTACAGGTAATCAAGTTAAATTGTATTTGGTTAGTAAGTCAACTGCAATTTCTTTTTGTGGAATGATCCAAGAGGCTTATCAACAAATAGTTATTTAGGATTTTTTCACCATTTCAGTTGATAATTACTCATGTAACTGTTACATGCTTAGGTATTCACCACCTTGCTGGCAGATGTTGAGGCTTCATAGTTAGTACTGATTAAAAGAAGTTTCATTTTGTAACCACAACTTTGCTTAGAAAATTGCGGGTGGTTTTCCTTTTCCCTACCTTTTTAATGCGAATTTTCTTTATTGTCTAAATGACTAGGAGAAATTTGCCTTTGGCTTGTAGAAGGGTTAGTGTGTGCGTGTGTTTATATATTAACAACAACAAGCAAGCAAGCAAGCTTTTATCCCACTAGGCTGGGAACAAGAAAATGGTCATGAGAAATATAGTATTAAAGCCTCTATATATACATATATAAGCCTCATATTCTCAACAATATAGTCACAATAAAATGGTTAAAAGAAATTTATTTGGATGCAGTATTGGAAGAGAGACAGAGAGAAAATAAAGCATCTTTTCTCCTTGTTTGTATTTTAGAAGATCCATATTATTTTTGATTTGCTTAAATATTTTATGTTAGCAGTTAAGTCCTTGAAATTCTTGTATCACCAACAATATCTGAAACACAACCAAGCAGAACATGTGCCATTACAAGGATATAGACCAGCGGCCCAGCAATGTAGTGGGAACAATCGCCTTCTTGGCTGCTCATGCCTCATCGAATATATATGACATATATTATATTTATCAAATATTCTTCGTCTTATATCTACTGAGGGCAACAAAGTTTCATATTGATACTACTGCTTGTTTATTATAGGAAAGTTATCATTTCTATAGTCATAACATGGTTATGTTGTGACTAACAGATCCATTATACTGACAAATGGAACCCTAGAAGCCAGGTTAGCGGCAGCCAGCAAAGAGAGGGAACAAACAATCAGCAAGAGCAGCATCGTGATGACCCAAATCCAGCAATTGGGAACGTTTTATCCCGCTGAATCAGATCATCAGGTTTTCAGAATTTTATTTGTTCGTCTTAAAACAAGTTTGCAAATTTGAATTTGTGATTTCGTGTTCATAGCCTTCTTCCTTTGACAGAAATTTGAGCTAAAGCGCAATCGGCTTCTCTTGCAACTAATTGGAAACATGCCTGAAGAAGAGCTTCAGAGATCGAGCTTGGCCACTAAACTAAATGGATATGCTGCCGAACTTTGCCCTCCTAAGATCCAAAAGAAAATCAATGCTAAAATTGACGATATTCTTAAAACTGGGTGGCCTATCTTAAGGGATATTTAGCTTTCTCTGCCATGGTGGGGAAGTAAAATCAGTCTAATCGATGCAAAAACAATGCTGGTGAATTCAGAAGCACGAGCGGGACGAAATATGGTATGTCCTTATAGAGTCTATTGTGTGACGAGTTCTTTGTTGGTTTGTTTTCCTTCTTATGTTGATATATCATGATTTTTCCTTTTGATATTGAAAAGTTTTAAGCATACAGAATTACTTAAAGCTGAATGGAGAACAATCCTGAAACGAAGAAATCCAACAATGGGGTGATTTTGTGCAAGTAATCTTGTTGGCTTGTAGTTTTTTCATCTTACAATCCTAATAAAGTATAAGATTTCACCAAGTGCTCCGATGTATGTGACTCGTGGAATGCGAAGCTTAATTTCGTATTTATGATTCAGGCTTCTATCCCTCCATTCCATTTTTAGAGTTTTGAAATATTTTGGTTTTGAAGTGTTAGAAATGTGTTACAAACAAGATTATTTTGCAAGTTGGTTGCTTTCCACTCTATTATAAATAAGAGGGAGAATTTTCATTTTAATTTGATACTTTGAATAAGAATTTTCGATGCAATCATCATCGTGTAGGCAAAATTTTGTTGAATTACGTAAAAATGTGTGTTCTTCTCTATTTTTTTTTGTTGTTTAATCCTAAACTGATGAACAGGTGGTCAAAAACTTGTAAATTCTATTATGGCTTGATGAACTAATGATATGATTACTCACTTAAAACCCTTGAAACAGAAAAATTATGTGTATTAGGCTGCAATCTGATTGTGTTATAGAAGCTGCTAATGGTGCTCTTTTTGCATATATGTCTTTATAGCCTTTCATGCATTACAGGTAATTATTAAAAAAAAGACTTGACTTGTTCATGTTACTTATAATGTTCTCATAATTGTTTATTACTTAGGAATAATTTTATTTGTTTAATTTAGTTTGGGGTGAGAGTATGGCTCCAAGATCATATGTTATTTAACTTGGTTTTCAATTTGGTTTAAGTTAACTAGTTCATAAGTTATTTAACTTGGAGTCTAATATGGGTTGAGCTAAGTTAAGTCCAGTTCAAGTTAGCCCCTTACAAAATGAAGGGGCATTTACATTCATGCTACTAACAATTTTGAGTGTTATACAATCTTTTAAATACACATGACATTTCATAATTTAAATTTTATTAAAAGGGTCATATATATAATATTGAAAAGTAGGTAAATATCCTATTAAAGAAACTTCTATCAAATTGATCTCTCCATCATCCTTTGTGATGGAAGGAAGGTTAATGGGGCTTTTCAAGAGCATTTGTTAGTGTTGCTTTTCAAGATGACATTTTCTTTACTACAATCAGCAAAAGTAACAACTAAAGATGCCATTTTACTAAAAAAACTCTTCCCATGATGGTAACTCTATTGAATACGTGTCGAATAAAGTAAAGGGAGTGGGCAACACAAATGTCACATACTCGATAATGTTGGGATTACTGCTTGTAATAACACCTCATCAGATATGGAGCACTTCGAATATATCTTCATAATCCATTAGTAAGAGAGGTCGAGGGCTTCTCAATCTGAATATACTCTCAAATGACTTGAGCCATTGAGCTAGGTTGGTATGTTTGGAATCTACACAAGTGGTCGAGAATTAGTGCCAGGTATTGACCTCAGGTGAACCATAGTTGTGTTGTTGATGACAAAACTTAAGATCTCGACTAAATATCGAGGGACAGAGTTCGAGAACAAGAAACTATGGCACGTCAAAATTTTACCTAAATCAATGGGATCACACTTATGAGAAACTATGACCTTTAAATTTTGATCAAACTCCTTGAGCCATATCAACACCTCCTTCTTCTTTGGGCAGAAACACAGGAACATTTCGGAAGAATGGCAAGCTCTTATGTTGCGGCCACAAAAGCTCCTCTGTGCGAGCTTCCCTTGGTTGGAAACTCTTATCATCATCATCATCGTCTTCTGCTTCTTCTTCAACGAGGCGGCTTTTCTTAAATGCAAAACTTGGCTTGAGACCATCGGAGATCGAACCGACTCGAGCTCATCAAGCGCCATGGCCAAAATCCCGACTCTCTACTTCCTGATGCAGATGCCCAAGACCTCAGCATCAAGAACAGCCATGTTTGTGCTTCTGGAGCTGCATCTCCCACCAGCACCACATTATCCCAACTCATTTGAGGCAGAGGATCACTGTCAAATATCACATTGATGAAAGGATCTTTAGATTCCTTCATAAGCAGTGCCATTCAGAGCTCCAGATCCTGTTAGCATCTTGGTGCATCTTCTCAATCATCTCATTATCCATTTTGCCTGTCAATGAGTATTTGATCACAAGCCATTCTATGCTAGAGGAATTGTGAAGATCTGTGGTTGTTGATCGAAGAGAGCAGGAAAGTAATTGTCAAGTGATATTTTAGGGAAAAAGAATTGTTGGTTGTTATGACGGGAAACAATCAAAGAGTTTTTACGTGGAAAACCGACTGGCGGGAAAAACCACGGCTCCTGTTCGAGGAGACTTGAAAGATCACTAGAAATGCGTTTTGGTTACAATATTTGAAAAATGAATTCTCAACCCCTTTGAAGGCTGTGTACAGGAAGTATATATACCCTGAGCCTGTTATGTCTAGTCACTTCTAGCCGAGTAACCTATGACCTTAGCAACGGCCCAATCAATGCCTGCGGATGGCTAGTATGTGACTCCTGTACGATGTGTCAGCGGTCATGCCCTGTCGGCGGGAAAACTGCGTTTCCCTCAGAGAAGTACAATCCTCCAACGGTCGGATGTCGTGTCGGGGCCTTACTCTTCGACATCTTCTTCGGCGTCTACTTTTCGGGATGATACTCATTCTGTTCGACTTGGGTGCCTTGCTCACGTGGAGATCATGTGAGCGACCACGTGGACGGCTCAGATGGAGGCGCGAATCCAATTACAACACTGGTGTAAAGAGCAACTCATAGCAGATTTCTAAACCTGGTGAGATAAAAATGGTATGGGCAGACTTGGCCGAGTCAGCAAATAATTTCTCAATATTTGAAAAGCGTATTAGCTCCTCATCCCGAGCTCCTAATTATGAGAACCGCTTAAGCCTTTGTTGCTCGTATCTTCTTTTTCCTCCTTTATTTTGTGATAGCCATAGTAAATTTATTTTTTCTTAACTTTATAGTTACTAGGACCCACTACTGCTATAGCCCCACCGGCGACGCCTCCTGTGACAAGCTTCATGGGATCGTCGTTTACGTGAATATTGTAAGGTACATTAACTGATGAGATCTTTTATTTTGAGATTTATTAAATATCTCAAATAATTTTTTATTTTAAGATAAATGTAAGACGTAAAAATTATATTTAAAAATTTTTATTACATATAAAATATATTTAATTTTAATATTATAATTTATGTAAAAATTAAAATATTAGTAATGACAATAAACTGAGTCTATAGTCTGTAACTGGGACTCGACTCGGCCAAGCGACTCGCCGAGTCACTGACTGGGCCAGGCGACCGCCGAGTTTCGCCAACGAGTCGAGCTGACTCGGCCAGGCGACTCTCCGAGTCGCGGTCCGAGTCGGGACTCGGGCAAACAACTCGCCGAGTCGCGTGGCCGAGTCGCGTGGCCGAGTCGGCTGACTCGGGCACGCGACTCGCCGAGTCTCGTGGCCGAGTCGGCTGTCTCGGGCACGCGACTCACTGAGTCTCGTTGCCGAGTCTCGTGGCCGAGTCGGCTGTCTCGGGCACGCGACTCACTGAGTCTCGTTGCCGAGTCCCGAGACTCGAGCTGACTCGGGCACGCGACTCGCCGAGTCTCGTGGCCGAGTCGGCTGACTCGGGAAAGCGACTCACTAAGTCTCGTTGCCGAGTCGGCTGACTCGGGCATGCGACTCACCGAGTCTCGTTGCCGAGTCGGCTGACTCGGGCACGCGACTCACCGAGTCGCGTCGCCGATTCGGTTGACTCGGCCACGCGACTCGCCGATTCGACTTGACTTGGCAACTCCACTCGGCCGTGTCCCGAGCTGACTCAGCTGAATCAACTCGATTGAGGCTGACTGTGTTGACAAACCAGTGATGTTCGTCGTCTCTCCTTCCATCGGCAATGGCGTCCGGCG
>KZ451936.1:367907-388375 GCA_002786265.1 Apostasia shenzhenica | reverse complement strand
TTTGCCTGGCGACTCGGCTCATTTATCCTGACAGCCGGTGCGGCGGCAGTACGCGATCTGAGAAAAAACATCACCGGCGGTCTCCAGCCTTCCTCCACGGTCCCCGCTCCGATATCCAACACCCAAAAACAGCCGCTACCCTCCGCTTCGGACCGCCTTTTCATTCTCCGGCTTGGCCCCCCATTTCCAACGGGAAAAATCCTTCCGATTCGCCCCGCCTTTCCAATCAACTGCCGGCCGCGCTGGCGCTTTTCCTTCATCCCCCCTCCTGGCACCGCCACCGGCCGCTTTCCACCCACCCTCCTCCCCCTGCTTTAACTTCCATTTAATCCCTCCCCCCCCAAAACGCACCCACAAAACCGCTTCGTTCTTTACGCTTCCAAGCACCTTCCCGGCGGAACACCAAGCCACCCGGAAACGGCTCTCCGCCGGAAAACCAAACACCCCCCCTCCCTCCTTTCAACAATTTTTCCCCAGTCTCCGGATTTCGTAAGCCCTCCCCTTCGTCGAACTGAACTTCCCCTGAAATTCTTTTTCCGTCCCGTTATTTTCCGCTCCCACCGCCCAGGGAATTCGCCAAAAAACCCCCCCTTGCCATTAAGTATTTTTCCCTTCTTTCCCCTTACCAATTCGAACGGGTGGCAGGTTCCGGCCCCCCACTCGTCGCCTCCCCCACGTTTTTCGTAAAAAAAGGCCCTTTTTTTTTCCCGGCCCAATTTTCCGCGCAGGGCCGGGCCCCGGGGGGGTTTTTGCTTTTTTTCCCATTTTGTAATCCGGGTTTTTGCCCGCCAAGGCATCCTTGTTGGGGGATAGGTGAGGGTGGTAACACTCTTGGGATGCATATATATTCAAGAAAGGTAAATGCCATTTAAGTCCTCCAAATATTATTCAGTTTAATTTTAAAAAAATATATTATTTGGGTCCTTGTAGGCCTGTTAAAATTGTTTGAAATTTGAGACTTGCTCAAATTTTGCACCTGTACACAGCTGTGATCAATGACATATTTTGAAAATTGGCAAATTAAAGAAGAATATTTTTGTCATTTTTACAATACATAACAGATTCTATCATAGATGAACAATGATGTTCCATGTAATATTTTTTGTGAACCTAAATGACATGTTTTTGAGATTTATGAACTTTTGTGTCCAAATAAGCAAACCTCAGGGCCTAAATGAAATTACCTCTAAAATAAATTTTACTTCATATTTTATACACCCCTAATATAAAATAAATTTATTTCATACCAAATTCATAAAATAATATATTTTCTCAATCTTACCTAATAGATTCATATTGAATTTAAACCTCCAACACGTGAAAAATTATTACATCCAATAGACGAACACATCATCTGTTCGCCCACCAATAACACTTTGCTACACAGATAAGAAAACTCTGTTGGACAGAAAATGTCATAAACGGCATCAAGACTGGACAGACTGTCTAGTAGGTATGACTACACTAATAGATCGTTTGATCTTGCTTAATGGGCAATCTGGCATACTACTGAAAAGGTAAATATTCGTCCAGAAAAATAGGTATAATTTGAGGCCAGACAGATATCACATGCATTTATATCATTTATAATTGATACCTATCTGATCTCAAGCTATACTTTTCTGGACAAATTTTACTATATTACATACCTAATTCTTCGAAACGGAACGTCTGGTTAGACAAACCAAGCAATACGATTTTCTACCAGACAGTGTGATCTCTCTCATTGCAAAAATCAGACAGTCCGATCGTCAGTTAGCGTCTTAATGCTTTTTAGTCTCATAGAGCCCACTATTTATGCCTAATAATTTCTCCCAACATGGTGCAGAAAATTTTTTCCAACCTCGCATTTTCACGTAAAATTTATTGCATCTACGTAAAGTTCTAACCTTAGCTTGTGACTTGGGAGGAAATGCTGACGAATCGACATGCTCCCATCAGCTACGATTAGAAGATCGCTGGAGATGTCATTTATCTCCTACGTCAGCAAGACATTGACTTTGATACGAACAAAGCCCCTGTCTTCTGATATGTCTAGAGTGCGAAGAGGCAACCCCAGAGAACTACCTCCGACGGCATAGTTTTGTGCATTATTTGAGTGGAGGTCCATCCAGTGGAAGCTTCTATAGTTGGAAGCATCGTCTCTTGCAATAGCAACCCTTTCCTTCGTCTCGCCATCCACCCGACGAAGCTGCAAGAAGAAGAAAGAACTCGATTCAAATGCTTGATCACGTCAAGCATCCATGCACCAATCGCAAAGAGCCACTTAAGTGAATGGGCCCCGTTTCATGCATAACGCTGCAAATAACGTTAAGTTGCTTAGCAGCCGAACGGACTATCCAACTAATTGACCAGACGGTTTAGTAGCCGATCGAACCATTTGTTTGCTCTGAATGGACAATCCATTTGGCTACCAGATTAAGTAAATATTTATCCAAAAATATAAGTATAGCTTGAAATCAAGTAAGTATTCATCTGAAATAACAAATATCACATATAACTACATTTTCTCCAATTAATACTTCTCTGATTTTAAACTATACTTATTTTTTTGGATAAATATCTACCTCAATACTTACTTATCTTGTGGCCAAACGGACAGTCCTATCAAAGTGAACGAACCGTCCAGTCCGCCAATCAAATAGTACGATTGGCTACTCGACAACTTAACACCGTTTCAACATTATGCGCAAAGCAGGGCCTACTCACTTACATGGCTCTCTGCGATTGGCACATGATTGCCTAAAATGGTTATATATTCGAACCTAATAATTGCATATGAACTTTGAGCCTGGGGGTTGAACATTAAATCCTAAAAAATCACAGCCTAATCACCATATGTGTGGCACAATGAAGACAAGACAAAGCAAAATCAGAGGATGCACATATGGGGCTAACACTCTTATCTAGCCCCTTCAACTGATCAGGGGCACAGACCACAAAACTTTTCAATGAGCGTAGGGATGGTACAGATATCTGAAACAAGAAAGTCTCCCTCTCTCTCTCTCTCTCTCATTTTGAAAATGTTGTTAGATGAGCACCCAAGTCTTATGTTTAGAGCATCCATGGTAATCATGAGGGACAAAGAGGGAACATAGAAAGCAAGAAACTCAGAAGATTATACCTAATAAACAACTATTATTCAGTAAGCAGTGTTCTTTGGCATCCACCAAAGGTTAACAAGATACACAAGGCAGGAAATCTTGTTACAGTATGTAATAGCTATATGCAACATAATGAAAATACAAAACTATAAACCATGTATAGTACCGAACAAATTCCATTATAAAAAGTACAACAATCTGAAAAAGAAAAACAAAAGAAAAAAGAAATACCAACTTGAATAGTACAATCATCTACTTACACAATGATTTCAATGCAAAAGAATGAGGAAAATTAAGTTAAAAATGCAAGAGCCCAAGCTGTAAAATCTACAGGTGCATGAGCATAAGCTGTAAAATCTACGGATAGGACATTTTCAAAAACATTTGCAATCAAGAACAGTATTTAAGGGTAAAACTTGAATGTCTACATTGAGAGATAAAAAGAAAGGATGTACAGATGATCAGAATAAAACTACCACGGAGACTTCAAGGTTCTGAAGCAATCACCAGCAGCATGTCTGATACTGAGCTGTACTTTTTCTGTGGGACAAAAGTACCAGCAAGAGAAAGAAACCCGTGTAAGCATTGCTCTAAATTCGAACAAACATGTACAGCAGGACGAAACCATGAATGAGTTTGATGCATCGAATAAAAACCACGAAAAAGAACACAAAAACATTGATGGTGGTATCAACGGATTTAGCATTGATGATCACTTGCGCCGTTTTTCTCTATGGCCCCCTCTAGCCATGCAATACTCACCATCTATGGCCTCTGATGATTCCGAACTCCAGGCGGACTGGGGAGATTGTGTGAGCCCATGCTTGCGGTTCTTAAGAGCCGACGGAATTCAGATAAACTAATCTTCCCATCCTTGTCGATGTCAGCTTCCTCTAATAATGGGTTAATGGACCCTTTAAGCCCGGTATGCTGCATTACAATAGACAAATTCAGATTGTCTGCTTGTGGTCATCTCCGAAACTATCAATGTGTATAGTTCTAATAACAATAAAAAGAATTTAGATACCTATTATTATTTTAAAACATACAATTACATATTTCACATCCTAGTCTTCATTCCACAAATATTTAAATTCTGTTTGCTATTCCAATGAATGAAAAAGATTGAGCAGAAACATGTAAATATAACAGAAAAAATAACAGCAGTAACAACAACAACAACAACAAAAAATTCAATCCCAAATAAATTGTGGTCAGCAAGTGTTCATATTTATTATCCAAAAATTGAGGAAAAAATCATCTATATTACTTTTCAGCAGTATCTATAAACAAGATAATAAGTTCTTTTCACATGTCATCAAAAGGAGTAACTTCTCTAAAAATAAAGATGATTATCAAAGCATGATTTTTAAGGTCCAAAGGAATTTACCAGTCTGAGTTCCTCAGGAGTGATATATCCATCTCTGTCCATATCAAACTTATCAAAAGCTGCTTGACTGCGGACATTCCACCTTTCGGAATCATGCTCTTCTAACTGATGCACATGCAAAGCTGCTGCAACAAATTCGGTAAAATCCACCAATCCATCGGTGTTGCAATCAATCTGCACCAAAAATGTTTTCACTTAAAGAATTCCAACACCATGCATAAATTGTTACACTACTGTATTAAGAAAATAAGCATGAGTCGTAGAAATCTGTAAGAAACAAGTTTAGTCTCTATTTTTTGTATAATTTCATGGCTCATGGAACACTACAACTGGCCTTGTTTCTTTTTTTCCCCACTTTTCAAAAAAATGAAGAAACAAGTTGTAATGTTCCCTAAGAAATATAAACCATGAAATATACAAAAAGGACAAGCACAGAACAGTAAGAAGTTTATTAGAACTAAAGATAAAGTCATATGAACGAACTTAAATGCTAGACGCTATGGTTGACTTACAGTGCAATAAATCCACTTTGAAAGACCATGCTTATCAACAGTAATTGCGAACTGGACATTTAGTTAAGCAATTCTACTTGAAAGGAGGTTGATTAAGCAAATAACTTGCCCTTCATTTACTTAAAATTCCCAAATCCATTTTACAGCAAAAGCAGCATCATATTTGCTAAAAATCTGGTAGTCAACTGACCTGTTAAATCTCTGGTAGTCAACTAGACTAAAAGCTTAATTTTATGGGTTATAACCCACTACTAATTTGTATTCTAACATGGTCCCCCATATGTGAGCTTATTTAGCATTGCAGCATAGATTCAATGCAACATAATTATTTTTTATGCTATGTAAGAGAAAAATGAAAGAAACCAGAGAACAAGCCGGAGACCTCTAGCTCTGATATCATGTCAAATTTTAATCAACTGGTGTAAAAGCTTGAATTTATATGTCATAGCCCAACAATAACAAATATTATAACAACGCTTAGAACAAAACGCTGAAATTAATGCTCAATCTCTCTTAACAAACTTGATAATATTAGCTCCTAAATTACAATCTTTGCTTCTTATGGATTTATATTCCCATTTGGTCTCGACCAACAGAGTTGTAGTGCTTCCCCAACCACTAATGTGGCACATATGGCAATTAATGACATGTCAAGGACAGAACATACATGTTTGGCCCATCAAAAAGAAAATAATATCTACATTTCCAAAAAAATGAAAGAAACTAATATCATATTAAAATCAGAAAACAAACGGGGCGCATTTTAAGGTAAGCGGTCTGCATCAACTGATATATTTTCCTTTATAGTAAAGCAACTAGCATAAATTATTTTTTTAAATATGGTAGGTAGTATCAAGTATTAAGGTCAAAATGCATTTGAAGAATGATAATAGTTTCTACAACAACAATGACAACGACTAAGCAATTTATCTCACTAGGAGAGATCGATTACATAAATCCTTTGTTTCTATTGCACTCTATCAATCAACAAAATGATAATAGTTTCTACATGTCCAGGCAAATGTTGCATTCAAAACTATAATAACTTAACATTCAGAACAAGTCTGTCATGACTAACATAATTTGCTTGCAAAATGAGAAGTTTCGATATTCAAACTAAAATATAGGGTAAACAAATACATGGAGATAGTGTAGCAAAAGAAGGCAAATTACAGCTTGAAGAATCTCTAGAACACGTGAATCTTTCATTCTCCAAGGAATATCTTGTCCAAGAGCCTGCACATGGTAAACAAAGATAAAAAAAAATTACAATGAGTTAAAAAAAAAGTGCAAAATAGATGACAGTCACATCAGCAATAACCAATGAAAGTAGATTTTGAGCAGTAATTTTTCTGACTAAACACAAATAGCAATGTAGCAGGTAGAAGGAGAGGATAACAAATTACAAGCAAATGATAGGCCCAAATCCCTCTCTATTGGCCAAAACGCTCCTAAGGTAATAAAACTAAATAGGGCCATTTACACACAAAAACTTCGCTATTTACACCCAAAACACCCTACAACAACCAAGCCTTAATCCAACTAGGTGGGGTCAGCTACATGAATCTTTTGTTTCTATTGCACTCTATCAATTAACAAATCCTTATCTAGGTCTAAGTAAGTCAGATCACTCCTTATATTTTCTTGTCATGTCTTCTTTGATCTCCCTACAACAACTATATACAACATTGTCAAATATATTCACTCTCTTTTTCCAACCACCCTAAATATTACCCAATCACATGCGCGTAGGGATGATTAATATGGGTGAGAGAAACATACAAGAGTAGTTAAATTATAATTTGAACCATTTTAGGTGTGTTGCGTGTAAATCACTTATTTTTTGTGTTTAATATGTAAACAGCCCAAGTTTCTGTGGCATGTATGTTAAAGTTCAAATCAGGTTCTAATCCCGTTCAGTAAAAATGACCCAGAATTGCAGCAAAAAAGAAAAGAGTGCTAAAAATAAGGCTTACTTGTCTCATTTCTTCGAGACTGATTGAGCCATTTTTATCAACATCAATGGCATCAAACTGGTCTCTGAGATCAGAGAGTTCATCCTCATTTAGCGTGCTTGCTAGAGCCTGCTTAATAAATGAATATGCAATCCTTAAGATCCAATGGTGTAAAGAAAGTAAAAAACTCAGTCAACAACCATGAAAAGGATCACTAACCCTGAGGGCAAACTGCTTAAAACGATTGTATTTAACAAATTGGCGCATATTAGATAAAACAGATATATCCAAGGGTATATCCTTTGCCTCTCCCCCTTCTTTGACCCATTGATGTGCTGCAGAAATTGAATATCTAATAGAATTATAGAAGAAAAATACTGAATAGATGACATATCACTAATTAACATGCAAATAATAGTAATAAAATAAACAACATAACAATAATATTAGTAATAATAATGAAGTTGTAATACTTGCTAACTATAGCTATCAGAACTACACTAGCCACTTACATCATGAACAGGAAAATAATAGCATTATCTACTTGATTCCAAGTTTTGGCAGCTCATAAGACAATCTTAGCTAATATCCTCCCCTAACACCTTAATACATTCACTAGTCTTGTATTTGTTTAATATATGTAGTATTCAAGATTTTGGAAAGTAAACATACATAAAGCTTGAGAAGCTGTCGGCCTGGCACGAGGATCTTTCACTAGTAACTTCTGAACAAAATCTTTAGCACTAGAACTTATGCTTGGCCAAGGCTTCCTCTTAAAATCAGGTTTGTTCTTCAAGACCTGTGAAAACTCCTCATCAAAAGAAATTATACAAATTTCAAGCTGGAATTCACCCATATAATAAAACAAAAGATCATTGCTACAACCGAAATAAACCATAGACCCACCACGTACATGGTCAAGGTCCTAAAAAATTTGACAAGCAGGGTGATGAACATAAAAAAGGAAAAAATATCTTGTAACAACTTATCCAATTAAGAGTGAAGGTTCACACCCAAGACCTAAGCCCTTCCCTATCCGGGATATCGATTCATTTCAGAATCAAATAATCGCAAGAAAAACACAAATCCAGTTCATTCAGTATTAGGAAAATAAGAATAACAAGGAGTCATTTATATAGACCTTCATAAAAACTGACTTAATAAAGAAAAATACATAATATAATAATATTCTCACACAAACGAGGAAATACCAAATAACATGCCTAAAATAACAATCATAGAAATAAAAATAACTAACACAAAATAAATGTGAAATAAAATCAGCCTAAAATGAAATCTCCAATTAATCAGAATGAATGGGAGATTTTCAATTCACCAAGTCAGCAATCCGCAGCATCCATCATTCCAAATTTGTCCTAATAGTCAGTCAATCCAGATCGAAGCAGTATAGCTAGATCTCGGCCATCGACAATAAACTCTGTCAGGAATGAATCGACGATCGATCATGGTGTCCCCACTAATGGTTCTTTTTTAAACTCGGTATCGAGTTAAGTTCAAGTGAAGTTAGCCTAATACAAAGCTAAAGTTTTCAATGCCAAGATTAGTTTAATTCGAGTCAATAAAAAATATTCAATTTTGAGTTAATTTTCAAATTGGTTCAAGTTAATCTAAACATTAAATACCCAATAAGTAGATTTTATACAAATGCAAAAAATATGAATTTGGAGATAATCAGTTGGTTCCAAAATAAATCGATTTCATTTTGAGCGAGTTGAGTTTACGTCACAAGAAAATCGAGTTGATTTCAACCATCTAAAATTCAAGTGATTTTTGAGCAAGTTTTGAATTTCCATCATAATTAGCAGCCCTACTTTTGTACAAAAACCTTATGGGATGCAAGACAAGCAACAAACAGAATAAGACCACTATAAGAGTATTCAACAGGGAGTTATAACTAAGGGAAAATTAGCAGTTGAATAGGACCACCAAATCAGAACGCTGACTAGCTTATAAATCCAATAAATTGAATGAATAATCTGACGTGCATGCAGAAGGTAGCCCATGTGACAACAGGCTGTTAATAAGAGAACAAGCACAAATCCAAATGACTGAAGAGATCCAACATTCTAAACTCATATAAGCATTGCAGTGCAAATGTTTCACAAAACCTGACAGCACCTTCCATTCTATTTTGAACAAAGATGCTTCGAACTTGAAATACATAGTGGTCATAAACAATTGAGTTCGAGCCAAGTAAAACTTGAACTTAGTTAATGGCAAATAACTCCATAATTAACTTATCTAATGTTTAATACTTATATTCCAACATTAGAGTTACAATTTTGTCAATGAAACTCATATAATCACAAAGAGTAGACTCAAGTTTAAGGTTACCCACTAAAAGAGAAACAAAAAATACTGAAATATTCTTCAACCATGTTTCATCCCCAGACGGAGAGAGAAGCATACGGATCAAGGATATCTTTAGAGGTTGATAGAAAAACAACTGAGGAAGATCAAATACTTGTTGCTTTAATTATAAATATATATACAAACTTTGCATTTTTATTTACATATAAATTTTCAACCCAAAACTAAATGAGCAGCTCTTACTTAATAGAGTGCAATGAAAATAAAGAATTCATGTAGCCAACCCCACCTAGTGAGATAAAAACTTAGTGATTGCTGCTATTGCTACTAATTTTAGATCCAGATAGAATCCAATTTCAAGCAAACACCTAAAAACTCAAGTTTGACTCAAAACAATTTTTGAGCCAAAACAAATGGCTCGTGATTCAAATCTTTTTTCTTTGAGTCAATTCCGAACCATCCCAAGTCTCAAATGATTTTCGAGCAAGTTTTGAGTTTCAGTTATTTTGCTTTCCCCTAGCATAGCTCTTTTATTATATGATCGTATAAATAAATGGTGAGATGCGTTGAAAAGGCCAAGGATATCACAACCAGTTCAAGGCCCCAGAGCTTTATTCAGTTATTACATCTTATATACTAGCATCAGATCAGAATCTAACCCGACTAATAGCTAAGTGCTACAATGATATGATAGAAGTTATGTATTTCAAACATAGCAGAGAATACACCTGCAATTAATAAAATAGCAAAGATAAACACTGAAACATACAATCCTTAAAACACGACATATTTGAAAAGCAAATTACCTCCTTAAAAATTCCATCTTCCGTTTTATCCCAAAATGGACGCCTCCCACATAGCAAGATGTAAGTGATGACACCAATACTCCAAGCATCTGACTCAGGTCCAGATTTGCGTTTCAGTACCTCCGGAGCAACATAATAAGCACTACCAACAATGTCATGGAATTTCTTCCCTATAGAGTACCACTTTCAAGGTCAGATTCTGAAAGTTTCCTTTCACATATCAGTGCTGATAGAGAAAATGATGTTTTCAGAATCAACACGGACCTGGCTTTATAAAATCAGATAGGCCAAAATCTGTGGCCTTAAGAGGTGAATCCTCTTTATTTGACTTGAAAAGAAAGTTCTGAGATCAGAATATATTTAATTTGTTACAAGTCCATTAAGGAATGACATATTTCAACCAAAAACTGCTAAAACGTTTTTACAAGTTTACCTCAGGTTTCATGTCACGATGTACTAGACCATGCAGATGACACTCGGCTGCAACTTTGAGCATCTGCCTCACTACGATAGCAGCATCTTTCTCTGTATATCTGCTATCTTTTCTGGTGAAAGTGTTTAATCAAGAGGACTTGTTATTCCAAAACACCAAAAATGGTTAGACGAAACATTAACAAGCTTCAAGAAGAAAATTCAAGTGCATCTAACAGCCACAGGAAGCAGCATTCTGGATGAATTGATCAATTTAAAAGCAACTGTATGTAATTATGTACTTACTTGGCTAATATCCGGTCAAGCAGTTCGCCACCCTCACACAATTTGTTCCAAGAACACAATAAACAGGTCATTCCTAAGCAAAAGAATTCAAATTTCTCAGTACGCATCACATGACAAATAAAAAATATAATCAATAAACATAAAAACTAAGCAATGTTTCACCAATTGTAAGCTGTACTTCAAAGAAATTTGGAGATTTTCGCTAGAAAACATATCATAATGAACTGATGGACCTTGAAATCAACAACACAGAGTTTGCCTATCTTCTAGCAAACGTAGCTTGCTTGCAAAGAACCATTTTCTTTCTCACTAAAAAGACAAGAGTGGCAAGTGGTGTGTAAACAAGTCATGCTGGAGATTACATCAGACAAAACGTAAGTGTTTTCATAATGCATTTGTACTTAGATGGTTCAGCAAATATTATAATCACATGGAACCGTACAACCAAAGCATCATTTTTTCCATTTAGATAATACTATATAGGAAAATATACCAGTTCCATAGTTAACCAAAATAAGTTTACCTACAAAAATAATTTAGTAGAAGGAAACTCGAGATAATTTAAATGAAAAAATAAAGGGTTAATAGAAACCAGGTCCCTCTAGTTTGAAGCTAGTATAATTGGATTCTATTAAAGCTCTCAAATTAGCCACATTGATCCTCTAATTTGAAATACTGTGCATATAGAACCTTTAGCATTAATAGATGGAGGATACCATCTCTAATTACTTAACTAATTTGGACATTATTTTCATCTAAAGTTTTGACTTAGTTTCCAAATTAGTCAAATTGGTCCACTTGTTAAAGAAAATATCCTTCATTAAGTTCTTTTATTAATATTGAAGGACCTATTTGCATATTTGTTAAAACTAGAGGACCAATTTTGTTAATTTGAAAACTAAAGAGATCCAATTGCACATAGGACCTAGTTGCTAACTTGTAATTAACCCAAAAATGAAACAATGTAAGAATAATAGCTTCAAAATATCAAAGTCTCCTTTTCAATTCTCAAAAAATAAAAAATAGTTATAAAATACTTACTCCATAACTATAAACACATAATTCTCATCTTCAAATGCATTATAGAAGTGGACAACATTCTCATGGCCTGTGAGGGCTTTAAGTATCTTTACTTCACGCTTCACATCCTCCACCGCAATTGGAAGGACCATCTGTAGCAGCAACCAGTTATAAAATGCATTATGTTCCTAGCATCCAAGAGTCATTTTGGAATTATGAACGAGAAAACAATTGATGATGTGGGTACTTATCAAAAACATTTTAAAAAAGGGGGAAAAAAAAGAAGGTAGATTTTTTCATTGTTTTAATGAACAAAAGGTAAGTAGCTTTTTTAAGTTTTGTTTAACTATTATTGTGTTCCTTGTGTTAACCCCGTCAAATAGCAGTCTGTGTCTTTGGCTTAACATTCTAATATTCTATAGAAGATCCCATAGCCAAGCAAATGTATGAATGAACGGAAAAGATCACATATGGTTAGAAACTTATTCATGATAATGCCTCTCTAAGACAGCTTTGCAACTAGGACTATTACAACATTTAAAAAAAAATGGCTTTCAATTGAAAAAGAAGACTAACATTAAATCCAAAGGCAATTGTAGAGTGACCAAGATTACAAATTCTCATTTTAAAAGGCCAGTGGAAAACCATTCTCAAAATTGATATCCCAGCTTCCAATGAACTGAAGGTAAACATAAACTTGAAAGCAAGTTGCAGAGTGACCTTACAAATATTGTCAATGATAGTAAAAAAAAGCAAATTATTTTCATTCAAAAGGGCAAGTAGAAAATCATTCTTATCAATCAAATACTAGGGCTATGAGCAAAGGCTTTAGTCCATACTCAAAAGTGAAGAAACGAAAAATCAGCTGAGATTTGATTCCAAAGACATTTATGTAGTTATAAACCCCCATAGAATCCAATACTAAGGGTAGAAATGAAATTGTTACCAGATTACTTTGAATTCAATCATCACAAAACTGAAGCCATGGATAGAGAATTAGTGAAATATCATACAGATAAACATGCAGACAAGAATAGAGTTTGGTTCTATTGCCCCAGTCAAACGGATAGGAACTGTAAAGTGCAGGCTATCCGTCTATCCTGAAGTTTCCCTCTCTTTTTATTTTTTGATTAAATCTATCTTGAAGTTTCATTTCTACATGAAAATATAGAATTTACAATCTGTGCATCAAAGAAATAAGAAATCACTTTTAATATGGATCCATTTAACTAGATTGAGTAGTTCTCAGATCCATCATGTATGATAGACCTGAGGTGTAGAAGACAAACTCCACCATTTCAGCAAAAGCGGAAATTCTAATCATCAGCGAGAAAACGATGGCTACATTTCAGTAAAGAATATCAGTATCAAACATCAGCCATGAAAAATCAATAGCGCAGACAATTTTCAAAAAGTAAATCCCCAAAAAACCTCCTAATGAACGCAGCAGGCAGCTTCTATTAAATTGTACGCTAAAACCCACTGGTGAAATCGGACAGCAGGAAATATAACAGACCGATGAAAAAGAAGCAGGGAAAATATGGCCAAATTACCTTTGCCTTCTCGATTCGCTTGACGGCCACCCTGTCGCCATTGGTCCTATCAGTGGCGACGAAGGTATAGCCGAATTGGCCGTGGCCCAGAAGTTTCCCGATGGCGTACCGGTCGTTAAAATTCTTGTCGTAGCCGAAATCCGTCCTCTTCCCGCAAGGCACCACCCCGCTAGGCCTCCTCTTGTGTCCAACCGCCACAGTCCCCTTGTCCTTCTCCCTCTCCTTTGCCGGTGACAACTGCCGCTCCTGCTGCTGATTCTTGATGTTTTCATCATTACCCTTATTATCAACAGAACCACGCGGCTTCACCATCCGTTGACTGTTACCGACTCCGACATCCGGCAACTCGCGCTTGCCAGCGGCCCCGCCGACTGTTTCCTTGCCCGCGGCCGAGAAGCAGGCGCCCATCCTCTCCCTCGCCGGAACTGGGGCGGGGAGAGAGAAACATCTACCAATATATGGGAGGTCGAGGAAAGCAACCGCGGCGGTGGATCGGCGCACGAAGGGATCAGGAAAGGGGGGAGGAGGGGGGACGGTCAAACGAAGGGAACTTCTCTGAAAAAGCGTAGGGAGGCGGAGGCCAAAAAAAAAAAAATTTTTTTTTTTTTTAAAAAAACTACTATGAAATATGATATTATCCTCCACATTTCACTTGCATTTATGTAACAATAATTTTTAAGGGTAAAATTCTAATAAAAATTATGTAAATTATAAACAAAAAATATTTATATCACTGTTCCCTTTCCTTCTATTATTTTTTTATTATATATTTGATTTTTTATTGCAATTATATTTCTAATCTTACTAAAATCATATTTTTGCAAAAAAAAATCTTGTTATTATTAGTACTTGTGCAAGAGCCTAGACTACATTTGATTATTTACAATAAAAAATAAAAATATATATATTTTTTAGTCTAGTACAAAAAAGAATTAAAACTTATTCGATCTAAATTGTAATTAAATTATTAACTAAATTGTAATTTATTCGAACTAAATTATTACATTCTTCACATATCCTAATTAGTTATATTCTAATATAATAACTAATTTTATTTCACATCATTCATAATTTATAATAAAAAATAGGAGAATTTACAAACAGAACATTAAATTCATTACAAATTACACATTTCATCATCTTTTAGTAAATATTATACATATCACACTCTTTTTATATTTCTATTGTTACAATAGAAATGTAAAACTCATAAACAGAGTGTGATATGTATAAAATTTATTAAAATATGGTGAAATGCGTAATTTATGATGAATTCAGTGTTCTGTATGTAAATCCCCTAAAAAATATTTCTATTCAAATTTAATTTTGATTTTATTAAATTTAATCTTACAAACAAACAGATCCTAAATCGTAATTTTTAATTTAAAAGTATATCAAATATCTACCATTTGATATTGATAATTATAATTCATATTTATTTAAAACTAAGCAAAATATGGATATTATAGTTCTTGCAGTCATTAGAAGGATGTAAGCACAAATTCTAAACTATGTATATTAAATAATTCAATATAAGCTCATAAAAAAAATCATTTCGTATAAAATGAAGTTAGAACAGTCAAGTCAAGAACTATTAAACAATTTTTAGTTCATAGATCATTGCGGAGAACGGAGGAAGCGTCGATAGAAAAGATCAACGAGAAAAGTTCTTATTCTTTTGAAAACCTTTCGATACGAGTATCAATATTGAACTAATGATTCTCAAACCAGGAATTCCATTTGAAACAAATCTTTAACAAGAACTAAAGCTACTAGTTTCAAGACAAGGAAATCTCGAACTTTTCTACGAGCACACGTTCACCTGCACCGAATTTTTTCATGGGCTCTAGTTCGACCTTTGAAGCCATCAACCAAACATTTTACTAAGTTCAAGATCATTACTAGGAGTAGCGATGTATATACGATTCAACCCATGAACTCAACCCAAGCCCAACTAAAACATTTGAGTGTACGTCACAAAGTTTGACTTATTTATTGAATCAGTGAGTTTGGGTTGTACATAATCGGATTAGGTCAGGTTTTTATTACCCATATATGAGTTTTTATTTTATAAATATGTCGGGATAGGTAGTATTCTCCTAACCTAGTGAAAAAGGAACTTGCCTAGGAGTCAAAGAATTTCAAGTTTGAACCACACTATGACTACAATTTTCAAGTGAGGTGAGAAAAATTGTGATGTCGATAAGAGCGAAATAAAAAAATGTGTCGAGACAATTGTTTGGTACATTTATTTTGACTTGTTTATTAACCAAGCCAAGTTTGATTGAGTTAATTGGGTCTATTTTGGGTTTAGGTTTAGGTTACATCCCATTAACCCATTTTGCCACGTCTAGATGAGAAACCCTCTCTTGATTTGTCTATGGGCTCAATGAGGTGTAGAGGACCACAAAGTTGTTTGTTTTATGATAGTGGAGGCTCTCGAGGGCCGATACGTCACTTTCATTATAACAAAGAAAAACGGCTAACTGCTTATCCCTCTAATACCTTTCGGGGAATGGTAGTGAACTTGTCCGTCATTCCTACATATTTGTTATCACTCCTTACAATGCATTATATCTAGAACTTCATAAATTCTCTTTCTGTCATCACATGTAATTAATTTTTTTATCCTATATATAAGCACGAATATATTCAAAGAAAAGATATACAAAATCGGTATGTATATGAAAGTATCTTTCTAAGCATGAGTAAGATAGTGTTATATATTCTATAAAAAAAAAAGATAATGAATGTTACAATATATACAAATATTCGAATTTTATTTTAGATAGTATCTTCCTTATATATAACAAAAAATATTTACGCATGGTACAAAAAAAGTATATAACACTGTTAACTAGGGTTGTAAAAATAACTTGAAGTGAAAATCTCGATTAAAACTCAATCGAATTTGGGATCAGCTCAAGCACAACTCGAATGATGTGAGTCATGTTCAAGTCAGAGTTGGCTAACTCAACAGAAACTTGAGTCAGCTCAAAATATATTATTTAACAAATATATAAATGTATGTTTATTTCTTAATTGTTTAGACATTTTAAAAAAAAAATACAAACATAATCCATTTCCAGCAAACTCGAAATAGATTTTGAGTCAGCCCGAGCTCGAGTAATTCAAGTCAGGTCAGCTCGACTTGAAATCATTTCAAGTTCAAGTCAAGATCAAGTTCCAGTTAGCACCAACTCGCTGAAACTCGGCTTGTTTACAACCCTGCTATTAAAATCAATTTTGACTCTGCTCGATTGCTGCGTCACGCATAGTTCATTCAATGCATTATATTGCTCGAATTCAATAATTTCTTTTAAGGCAGAGACAGCTCATGCTTGAATTTATGCACATTGATCCCATATGCTTAATAAAATCAAGCTTTAATGACTTAACATAAATAATGGAGGCCATTTGGAAGCAAGACCTTTATTTATGCATCACTGAAATCATCATTTTATCAATTAATTAAGCCATGTGCACCAGCATGATGGGAAGATAACAACAGAAATTTCCACTGAACACATTATTTTATAGTGGGCTTGTTATTTTATTGGAAAAATTACACACATATCTATCTAGTAAATTTTACTTACACATTTATTATAATATTTAATATTACAGAATGACACATATATAAATAAATTTTAAAAAATAATTAATATGTAAATATAATTTTTCAAAATGATATATATATTGCCTTTATTTTATAATTGAGTTTGAAGTATATGCCTTTCAATAGCATGTGTCAAGTTTAACTAGAGGGCTTAACTTTATCGAGTTTGAACATGTTTAAAATTGAGTTAGAAATCGTTAACTCTATTTATCCTGAAATTCGCAAACTAATCTTAGTTTTATCATTTGCTACAAAATAATTCTAACTTATACAATAGATTTTTCAATCAAAGATGGTGTTGTTACTTGAAGAAAATTCATCGATTGCAAATAATTTCACTGAGGACTTACTTCTCTCTAATCGGTTAACTCATGATTTCATGATTTTAGACCCTTGAGCGCTATGGTGATAAGCTAACAACTAATCCAACATGAATCAGAACACAGTTTCTCCCTAGCATAGCTTATAATGACCCATAGTCAAAAAGAGCAGAGAGTAATCACCCGATGATATTCTAACCCCTCGTTTGATTCGAGGTATTTTTTACCTAACACAAATTTCAACTATAAAAATCATTCAACATAAATACAAATATTAAAATTAAAAGTATTTCATATTTTTTATACTTTTTAATATAAAAATAAATTTTTTTCTCATTAAATTTTAAAAATAAAATATTTTTTTCTTGCTAAAAAAAATCTTGAACCAAATGAGACCTAAGAAAAGAAAATCATTGGTACATAGAACGACTCCCAGCAGACTTTCAAATTTAATGATAAGTAGTGAAAATGGTACAAAAATAAATTATTTTACATTAAAAAAGAAAAAGAATTCCTGAGTTTTAAATGTAAATTGCTTGATCTTAAATTATAAAAGCACTTTTAAGGGAAAAAAAGAGTGGCTAGTGATGACAAATTTCCTGAGAAGTACTCAAATCACGCAATTTTCTAAAATTAAAACAAATAATGCCTATACATTTAAGATACAATGTTACTTAGGTGATCACTAACACCTCTCATAGGTCGCCACATGACAGTCAACATCACATGGGGGAAGAAAAGATGATCTAACTCTATAAGTACTTATACTTTGAGGCTATCAAGGCAAGTTTTAACACGAAAAAACATGATTGTATAGTAAATTTTGTACTTTTGCACTAAGATGATAATGTGCATGTTTATATCATAAGTTTTCCTTTATTCATAAAAATTTTTATATAGAAAACTTGATCTCCTTATATTTTAATTTCTTACTTTTACACTTTCATTTTTTAACTATACCAAATTACCATGACATGATTGAGTGCATCAACAAACTCGAATCTAACATGAATGGTAGTTAAGATTGAATGTCTTAAAACTAGTTAACAATTGTAACTCTTTAAGTTAAACCAAATATTTTATATGGAGATATTCTACAAGCTTAATTCAACTGTCTTCTCCCTAACCTACTGTTCAAGCCCATATTTTTTTTACACTTCTTAATACCTAGGAAGAGCTAAAGCTTTCTCATGGCTTTTGGATGTCACTAGCGAAGAGTTCCAAAACTAACATCGAAAAATAGATGCAAATAAAGCTTATCGGACTATTATATTTTGACTTACATGGTCAGATTTTTGATCTAACGACAGCTAAGTTTGATTATACTCCTTGTTAGAAAGCCTATCAGCTTTATTACATCTTAACTCTAATACTACTTTCTTTCTCAAAGAAAGGAATTTTGAATTAGTACTTAAACTCTTTCGAGTGGGACATCAATGAAGTCTGTTAAAATGGTTCAACCTCTTGAGTTAACGTATCATGCATGGCACCTTCCAAGTTGCAATCAATCACCAAGTTACCACTACTTGACAATGAGTCATTTGCTTATGGAAGGCAAAAATAATTAAAATTTTTAAGGTAAAATACCTTGATGATAGTAGCATTAAAATTCTAAAGAGAACAAAAGAGACTAGTTAACTCAAGGCATCCCATATTAACATACTAGCTCATGATTAAGTATAATCAAGCATGAAAAACCATGAAAATATATTAGTCTCACTTCACCTCATTTCATTAAGTCTAGGAGCATCCAAAGTTAGGAACCCTACCTCTATTACTTTAGTATAGCAAGTTTCCTCCCTCTATAGTTTTCAAAATATGGGCTTTCCACGTCATTAAACCCTACACACCATAGCAAATAGGAATATGAAGCAAGCTTAGCCTCATCTATGAAGCTCCGTATTGACAAACTGTTGCTATGTATTCCTTGTTTTTTCCTCGACAACTCACGGCCTTGTTTGGCATGAGCCCAAAAATGGGCTAAAAAATATTTTAATAATATTTTAAATTTATTATAAATTTTAATAACTTTATTTCACATCCAACACAAATTCCAACTTTAAAAATCAACTTTATTTCACATCCAACACAAATTCCAACCTTAAAATCAACTTTATTTCACATCCTACACACCTCCCAATATTAAAATAAATTTCTTTTCCATCAACTCTATAAAATAAATTATTTTCTCTTTCCTTACCCAAATTCATCCTCCAACCAAACAAGCCCTTTTTGAAGTTAGCCAAACAAGTTATTTAATTTAAGAATATGTGCATAGTTCTAAGCTATCTTTTTCCTTTCTCACCAAGGTAGAAATGTCGGAAAAAAAACATCTCCAATTTCAGTGCACAATTCTAAGCTACCGACTCTTTCATTTCTCACTAAAGTAGAAACGTCTACTTACATCAAGGTTTAACGTTTGCTATAGCAAGAGCTATTTGCAAATATTATCAAGCTAAAGGAGTTATTTGATTGGCTTCAAAATGTGAGGTACCCAACTCCATAGATGCTAAAATTCAAGAGACCTATTTGTAAGACAACAGGATACAAACAGCAGCATCTGTTCATTTTACCACTAACTTGGTAAGCTATATAAGCTTAAGAACTAAAACAATACAAGTATATAAGGCATAATTGCATACATACATGCCATTCAATAGTCATCACAAGGAAAAGGAAAGCATGTTAGAGAATGACACATAACTTTCTGAAGACCCTCCTGGTTGCTGTTTTTCTCCTTTTATTGATGAACAGTGGGCCGGTATTTGTTCATGAAATTCAGGCCTTCCTGGCTTATCATCTGTTGTACTTCAGTAGGAGATAGGATTCTGATGCATCTGACGCAGTTAACAAATTCCCTGGCCCAAAAAATTTCCGCAATCAAAACTAAGCACTCAAGCAAAACAACTACAGAGAGCGATAAAAACGTATGTTTCTAAAACAACAACGATTAAACTTAATCCCAAACTAGTTTGAACCGGTCACATCGATTCTCGTTCATTTTTCAGTTATATAAAACAATGCTCTATGTGAATGCAAGCGATTCAAAGTCATGTGTAATTATTATGTCTCGAGTCATTTCGATCCACGCATTCCTCATTCTAATATCTTAACTTGGATCCTCCTCACATCCCCTCATCT
>KZ451936.1:344551-365312 GCA_002786265.1 Apostasia shenzhenica | reverse complement strand
AAATTTTAATAACTTTATTTCACATCCAACACAAATTCCAACTTTAAAAATCAACTTTATTTCACATCCAACACAAATTCCAACCTTAAAATCAACTTTATTTCACATCCTACACACCTCCCAATATTAAAATAAATTTCTTTTCCATCAACTCTATAAAATAAATTATTTTCTCTTTCCTTACCCAAATTCATCCTCCAACCAAACAAGCCCTTTTTGAAGTTAGCCAAACAAGTTATTTAATTTAAGAATATGTGCATAGTTCTAAGCTATCTTTTTCCTTTCTCACCAAGGTAGAAATGTCGGAAAAAAAACATCTCCAATTTCAGTGCACAATTCTAAGCTACCGACTCTTTCATTTCTCACTAAAGTAGAAACGTCTACTTACATCAAGGTTTAACGTTTGCTATAGCAAGAGCTATTTGCAAATATTATCAAGCTAAAGGAGTTATTTGATTGGCTTCAAAATGTGAGGTACCCAACTCCATAGATGCTAAAATTCAAGAGACCTATTTGTAAGACAACAGGATACAAACAGCAGCATCTGTTCATTTTACCACTAACTTGGTAAGCTATATAAGCTTAAGAACTAAAACAATACAAGTATATAAGGCATAATTGCATACATACATGCCATTCAATAGTCATCACAAGGAAAAGGAAAGCATGTTAGAGAATGACACATAACTTTCTGAAGACCCTCCTGGTTGCTGTTTTTCTCCTTTTATTGATGAACAGTGGGCCGGTATTTGTTCATGAAATTCAGGCCTTCCTGGCTTATCATCTGTTGTACTTCAGTAGGAGATAGGATTCTGATGCATCTGACGCAGTTAACAAATTCCCTGGCCCAAAAAATTTCCGCAATCAAAACTAAGCACTCAAGCAAAACAACTACAGAGAGCGATAAAAACGTATGTTTCTAAAACAACAACGATTAAACTTAATCCCAAACTAGTTTGAACCGGTCACATCGATTCTCGTTCATTTTTCAGTTATATAAAACAATGCTCTATGTGAATGCAAGCGATTCAAAGTCATGTGTAATTATTATGTCTCGAGTCATTTCGATCCACGCATTCCTCATTCTAATATCTTAACTTGGATCCTCCTCACATCCCCTCATCTTGTCCTGTGCATGAGCCAAGCTTATCATCTCCCCTCTAGTGTGATCGCTTATCTTCTTAGCATCAATAAGCCCCAGTTTGATTCATTGCTAAGTTGGGCATAACTAATTGTTTTAAAAAATAATGTATCTTATATAATTCTCAATACATCAACTAATTTTATTTAATATTCTCACAATTAACTAGCTTTATTTTTATATGATTATACAATTTTACTATTGTTTTTGCCCAATATTATATAAGCACGTGAAAATATGGAGGCAACGTAGAGACATGGGACAAGGCATGATACAATACGTTGGGGTGAACAAAAGTGTCCATGCTTACTTGCTTGAAAAGCTAAAGATTTTTTTTTTAAAAAATGCAAACTTGATAAAACTTTTAAACTGGGACTTACTCCCATGGATCATCACCAACAAGGAGGACATCATTCTCATAATCTATGTATACAAGCTTCCATTCAGAACGTCTAGGATCGTCAAGCCGTCCTTCAAGTCCAAACATGCAGGCAATTGAGGATTTAAGTTCATCGTAGTTTCTGAAACGTGTCACATCGATCGATCTCCCGACAGATCCAAGCTTCTGGACCTGTCCAGGATATATAAGTCAAAGACATTATCTACTTCATGATTTAATTAACACAAAGATGCTCTTTATACCTTGGTATATGTCCTTAATGAATGCTGTGGAACTTGCTTCCTTGCCCCTTTACTCAAAAAGCTGAAATCATTGGCATCAATACTTTCAGATGATGTACCACCTGAGCTATCTGGGATGTCTTGAAGAGACAAGATCTGCGCTTCTGTGAGGCTTGTCGAGGTCACTTGGGATTGAATATCTTGACCAGAACCAAGGCAACCAAAAAGCTCTTCCGAAGGTAAAGGAAAACATGAACCATTGACAGCGCTAAGATCATCTAAAACTGCACTTGAAGCACAAGAACTAGCAAGGACATTTGTATTGCTAGATTCTGCATGAAGATTGCCAAACTCATCCGCGTTGTTACCATCGTAGTATAGTGGCTTTAATGATTTCAAAGTAACATTCCCGTTTGTTTTAAAGTACAGATCTTGACCATCACTGGCCTCTTGCATGAAAGCAGGCAAACAGGATGGTGTAACAGCATCCGACAATGACGAGAATTTGCTTGTATCAAAAGGATTGAGGGTCTCCGAGTTCAATATGGAACATATATCTGCTGAAGAACTTGCAGCATTCTCAAATGATGCAACTATAGGATCAGGGAAAGAATGATACAGTGACTGCAGCATCCACTCTTCATTATCCAAGTACTTGGATGATTGACATCCTTGATGAGGAAAGGTGTTTCTAATGATGTTATTTGATGGCTCCAGTTGCTGCACTATGGGATCAATCTGTTCCTTAGATTGTAGTTCCATATATCCAGGAAGCGTATTTCCGATGATTACACAACCATCGGGTACTGCCAGAGAAGCTGCCCCGCTGCAATCTTTGGTGATTTGGCTCATGCCAGATGCTTGCTTTACATTGATTTGACTGGGCTCCTCCTTTTCAATATGTGCATCCTCAAATGAATTTTCTGATTTCTTTTCAACTGTTCCTTTAACCAAATTGCTCGCACAGTTATCCTTATGCTCATTAGGTAGGCCCAGTGGCTTAGATGACAAATCATGCTGCATTGATGCCTGTGATTCCCCGAAAATCGGTAAAGAGGATGAAGATGTTGCAGAGGAGCTGTTGGCCTTTACTTTCTGCAGAAGAATTGCATAAATTGACTGATGGCAACCAATTTCAGCATCAGGGAGAGAACACTGTTGTTTGATTAGCATCTTCATAAGCTGTTCAGACCCAAGGCTTGACAGTAAGGGATGCAAATCAACACTTTTGTCTACTCCCATATCTGCACCTCGCACGCAATTACCAAAAGCAAAATAAGTTCATCAAAATCTCTTATCATAAGTATCTTTTACACATTGGAAAAATACAATCTTCTCTTTAATCATATTCTAAATCTAGTATATGTATTTTATCATAAGATCCACTTTGAAGAGGAAGAAGATTAAAGGGGCATTTAGTTCGTTATTATCTTGGTGTTATGTCATATAATTTAAATGTCATGACATCTAAATGTCATCTTTTGATCAATAATTAATAATATTATAGAAGATTATTTATAGATGTCATTAAACCAAATAATTAATTTCTCTAAATAACATAATATAACATCAAGATAACGTTGAACCAAACGCCTCCTAAATGATATGTTATAAGCGAACATGACTTCATATCTTCCTTCTTGAATAAGAGTTTAACACCCTGAATGCTTAGATGCAAATCAAAATTCAAATACCTTGGCTGAAAACAATTTAAGTCTCAAATAAGAGCTTAACCTTGATAAATAAGAATTCAAGATGCTTAAAAAAACTTGCCTTTAATCCTGTGTATATGTAGAAGAAGTAAAGATGTTCTCTCCTGCACTTACCCATCAATCCTGGGATACATTGCCGCTTCAGACTTGGAGAAAAGACAAAGAGGCTTTCGGGAGTTTCAATCTCCCATGAACTCACCCTTTCTGGTCTTTCATCATAACCAGCCTCATCCCACTCCACCTGATTAAAAAAAAAAATATTATGTACATATATGTCATGTTCTTGGTGATTTTGGATCTTTGAACAAGATGTAGCTGACTGACTTGTAGCTTGCGCCACTTCGAGTTTTGCCACCTTTGTGCATCAAAATCACTAATTCCAGTAATGGTTCCCATGTACCTACAAATGAAAAGATATATGAACTCGAGCACAGACAAAAAATGGAAAACATATGGAACACAACACATTTAAAGAAAAGACAACAAGAAAAATGGAAAAATGATCATCAAAATTCACACCATTGCCTATTTTGGAAGGCAATATCGCAATAGAAAAGTGCCCCACTTGAATCCGCATTGCATGGTCAATTACATATTGCCATATTCGCATGTGTTCTTTAGAAATGTCTAATTGTTGATGTGTGACTTGAATTCCCTTTTAGGAGTTGTATTTCATCGTAGCCATCATTTTTTGAGAACTTCTCAAGACAACCTAAAAGCTTTGGTACCAATTTTTTTATGAGTGAATGGTTACAAACTTCGAAATAATGGAGCAAACAAATTCCACAAAAAAAGAACACTGAAACACAGAGTTTCTTCATGGAAACTCTTAGGGGAAAAACTATGAAAGAGCATAAGAAAACTTCATGAACTTCAAAGAATATTACAATGAGAAATATCAATGGTGATTACGTCTCCGTGCCAATAAAACCATTTCAAGTACATGTGCAATAATACCCTTAATAGAACTATCTTGGCACTTTCGAAACTTCCTTTCCACACTTTTGCTGACCTCAGAGAGCTTCCAAAAAAATCTTGCCGGAAAAGCGTTGACTAAATACATTCAAGTAACCTGCTTGACAGTAATTTTTCGGCTTTTAATCTTCACTTAAAATATGTGAGTTGTCTCAAGAAGCTTCTCGAAGCAGGACACTGATAACATATTCCCTTTGGTAGTTGATATTTTTAAGACATAGACTATGAAGAATTTAACCTTGTTATTGTTATGCTCACCTCTACCCTCTCTATAAAAGCTTCAAAGTTTTCATGTTGTAGGAAAGAAGTCTATCCCATTGGAATATGTATCTCAAGCCTCGTTCAACTTCAAACTCAAGTTGAAGGCTTAATCATCAAAAGAGGTTGAAAAGCTTGAAGTGTAGCAAAGAGGTATTTCATAGAAGACCATGCACATAAATCTGGTTTTCAACTACTGCAGTCACATTAAGGAGATTTTATTTGACTTGAAAAAAAAAAAACATTTCAAAGAAGCACAGGCAAACAAAGGAGAGACCGCAGGCCATGCCAATTTTGTTGTCTAAGAGACTGATAGCGAAAGCAGTCTTGGTTTTACGTAAATAGATATCAAAACAAGATGTCTTCTTGAATTGTTTCTAGTGCAACTTGAATTAAAATGCCCAAAACCAAATTGGTCGAAGGTATAATCCAACCGACAACCTAAAATCAGCAAAATTCTTCGCTTTCTTTGAACTTCCAGTTTACAATTTTCTTAGTTCTAAAATGACAATCTCAAAAACCTAGGACAAAATTTGATTGTTAGCTTGAGGACACTACGTCATGGCAAAATTCTTCGCTTACTTTGAACTTCCAGTTTACAATTTTCTTAGTTCTAAAATGACAATCTCAAAAACCTAGGACAAAATTTGATTGTTAGCTTGAGGACACTACGTCATGGCTACAGTTTACTATTTCTAACAATAACCACGGATTAAGGATTCTCACCTAAATGCCTACCCTTTTGCTTCTGAGATTCATCAATACTTTCCGGAACGTCACATTGATCTTATCACAATCAAATCTCGCTCAAACACGAATTTGCATTAATGTGTAATTCAAATGCCCAATTACAAATTCTATAAATAGAAAAGCCAATCCCACCATAGCACAATCTAATCTTGGCCCATCTATCTTAAAGACTCCTCCATCAGCACCTAAACAATTAATATACTATGCAAACCTAAAACTATACATTCTCATATATCACATGTTTGCTATCCTATTCAAAGAAAAGAGTAAGAAGCAATGGAAAACGTAAAAAAAAAAAAAAAAAAATTAAACTACCTGCGCTTGTTTGATTCTTCTGTTTCAAACATCATTCCAAGTCTCATACCAATGGAAACTTGGGTATATGCAGCTTTATGGTACTTGGCCAAAGGAATCACGAACTCTGAAGGACATTGCCTGCAAGGATATTAATGAAAAAATTTTAGCAACAAAAATTACATGTTATGAAGCACAAGGCCAAAGAAACCATTAAAAGGCGGATGGCACCTTGGATTATAATAAACAGTAAATGGACTACGATTAGCAGCAGCATGAGCAGCAGCAGCTAGGACACCAATATGCATGCTATCAGCAGAAAGCACCGAGGATGGTGATGATGTCTGCTGACGGTTAGAGCGCCGTACACCCAAAAGTAGCTGTGATTTATCATCTCTAGATAAATGGCAACAACAGATTGATTAGCATGATAATGCAAAGATTTAATGTCATTAAAACATAATGATTCAGACTTTTAAATTTATTTTTACCGTTATTAAATATCATAAACTCGCAATTTTAATTATACAAGAACATCTCCAGTACATGAAGTTCTTCACAATTCATTGGGATTAATGTGTTAAGAATCCAAAGGTGAATTATAGTTGAGATCTTGAGACTTAGATCATTTCCAAGCAGGTCTACATTGTTTTCCAATTATTTCCAGCAGTCCCTAAGTCCCATATTGCTCACCAATCTTCTCTCTTCACCTCCCCTCCTCATCTTCAACAAATATAAAGTAACTATAAGCAAAAATTCGGTTACCTAATAAACAAAACAGAATCACCAGCCTTAAGCCGCTTAGCACCAACAAATAAACTCCAGCCAGTCGTCAAAAGGTGACGTTTGGGCTGTCCTGAAAATATTAGAAAATTTTGAGCTATTAACTTGTCATTATAACTATTATAAACATGGGAAAATGAAGGACTTCCACAAAAGAAAACTTAAAGTACACGCCATATATTTGGCAGAGATCTCTCACCACGATATATGTGTCGAAACGTCCAAACATTGTCGTGCAGGTCTCGAACGATAAGCTCTTGATTTGGAGGTTGTGCTAAATAATCCTAAACACAAATAATGTTCATGAAAATAGACAAATGGTCTACCTAATCTCACAATTATCACGCTCTTACCAACTGGGGAAAGAGTTTTTCTGCAGCTCTCCTCGGCACAGAGAAACCACCATGAGTACTTGTGTCACTTGCAGTCAAGTTCTTGCAAAAGAATTCTGTTGGTTGCTTGCTCTTTGTATGCCCAAAGTCAGGAACTCGAAAGACATCAGCTTCCTGAGGAAAATTTTGGGAGGGGTGTAGGTAGAATTCAAAAGAAGTAAAGACCAATCTTAACATGTCAAATCATTTTTCGAAAAATTTGATATGTAATTGGCAATCAAATTCAGTATCTTCAAATGCAAACTATGCTCTTGGATTGAAAAGACAACAATTCAACCAAACAACAGTGGTATATGGCAGAAGAGCTATATCTTAGCTACATGAACAAAAGCCAACAGAATCAAGGAAGGGCTCAACAAATTAATCAAAGATTAAGCTACTGATATGGTCAAGATTACATACAGAGTTAACCGGCTGAAGCGTCATTTGTGCATAAATTTCATCAGTTTCCTTGTCAGCCTACAAATATATATAGTATAATAAATAATTCTCAAATCAAATAACTGAAAAAAGTTAAACAAAGGACCATAAATTAAAAATAACAAGAATAGACTCACATGGAGTGTTACGTTGTGAACTTGGCACAGCAGCTGGGATGGAAGGTTTGGATAATACGGAATTTCTGGATTTGCACTTCTTCTGGTTGATGCTGATACCTATTGGAAGAAAATAAAGTTGTCTCATGAAAAAAATACACATAAAAGAGCTTTTTTTCAAGACAATAAGCTGTTGCAACACAGCGTGGGCAATCTAATTCACTCTATGGTTCTCTAGCAAAATTTCTACCACACAGCATTAGCATGCTTCTTTACTTAGAGATCAGCCCACATGTTTACTCGATAGTACGTTGTTATATTTATTTTAAAGAAATAAACTAGTTTCATAGCTCAAAATGTTCTATACCCAAATCACTGAGGCATTTGATATGTGAATGAATACTGGTAGACATCTAAAACCCAAACAAAAATTTGAATATAACATGTTAACAAGACAAAAGCTTATGCAGACTCAGTGATTAAAAACCAAAAGAATAAACGAAAACAGAGCAGTAAATTTCGGTTCTTTTAAGCGCTTATAGTTGAAACTTCAGCAGTTTAATTCAGCATAATGCGTTTGATAAAAAGGATTCATTTTTCTGAATCGAAATGAATCCTGGAAAAATCGCAGGCATTCGAACTAGAAGTTTGCGATAGGAATGCAATTTAGTTTCTTGTCATCAAAATAATCTCGCCATGACTGTAGATGCTTATGTCAAGTACAAGCTGAACAGACCATACTACAAACACTATAAAAGCCAAAATCATTAAGGTGATTGCACATATATGAGACAACTTTATCCACCGCTAAAAAGGAGCAAGAATTAGGAGATAAGCAACTCAAACCTCGTTGATCAAACTTTTCCCGAACTTAAAAAAAGTCTACAATGGTTAGTGACAAATCATGTGCGCACATATTTATACATGTTTTTGAATAATTACAACAAGTACAAAGATAGTAATGAACATGAGCAGATGTGCGAGCTAATTTCATGAAAACAAATTCTGTATGCCAACAGGCACGGACCGAATAAGCTTATACACCACTGATCGAAGCTTAAAATGGCTATGAATACATAGAAATGCATTCAACAAAAGAAACTGAAACCTGCTCGCTATGTCCCTGAGGGAAATAGTAAACGAGGCTTCCAGGTTGTGGCAGTGATACCAATGGACCAGCACAAGCGTGCCATAGCTCGGAATTCAGTGCCTTTTTTGGAGCTAAATGAAAACAGAGCACATTTCAGAACTAAAATAAAACGCAAAAGTTACTACAAATCATCTAAGTATGAAACCACCTGAGCTGGCATGAACTTCTCCCAAGAGTTTCATTTCATCCAATAAACTGGAGGTACTACAGAATGCAGTATTCTTGACTTGCGGAGGACCATTTGACATCCTCATCAAAGCATCTGCGAGCTTTTCTAGGAGAAGAAACCCCCAATTCCCATTCTGCTAGTATAATATTGCTGTTCTAACTGAGGAATCAAGTACATTGCGAGAATCCATCAATTCCAAAAGAGAAGAATCGCTAGCAGCAGGAGTAGCCTTGAGCAATAACACCCAAAACCTCATGAAAAACATATTTTTCTCCAGCTCCAGATGCCATAATATTTCAAATTTTCAATCCAATGTGAAAACTAAACTCGAAGCGCATAACCTCAGGAACCCATCTCCTCAAACAGAATGCGGGCATGAAAATCCCCCCCACATTCTGAACCCTTTCCCGTATTGACAAAAGAATTAACAACAGAGAGAAAGAACTAGGAGACGGAGAGGAGAAGCAGTAAAACCATGATCCGTGAAGAATAAGAAGAATGCGATAGAAGCCTAACCCATAAGTAAACAATTGGTAGCTAGGAATGAAAGACTGCTGGTATCCTAGTGGGCCAGGAACGACCGGAAAGTGCCAAGTATTCTTCTCCCGAAGCACGCGAACAATGGCATCATATGAGTGGTCGAATTCAGAGCTCTCCTGCTTTTATTCCTCTTCTTTTTTCCTTTCTCACTCTACTCCTACAAAGATGCCGACCTTTCAATGGAAGAGGCCATGATTCGCATTCCCGTCCAAACCCTTTTCACTTTTTGCCCAAAATCGCAGGTCTTCATCGCGTTTTTCCCATTCCCATTTTTCTCGCACCTGCTTTAATGGCAGCTTTCGGCTGCTGACGGCGAGGAGAGAGAGGAGGCGAAGGGATTCGTATGGGTTTCCGTCTGAATCCTTCTTTGCTCGCAGCGCTCTGTTCTGCTTGCGTAGTTTGGCCCATTTGACCGTTGGGAAAGAAACGTTGATGGCTCGTTCAAAGGAACGAGACGCATAATGGCCAAGCTATGCATCCTCCGTGCATGGCGCAACAGCAAACAGCCAAACATGGCTGCTTCTTTATAGTACATTTGAGCCAATTTGCATTTTGAAAAAAAAAAAACTTTTTATTTTTTTTTATTTTGTTTAAAAAAATTTACAATAAGAAATAAAATATATATTACTTATATTAAAAATTATATATAATATAAAATAAAATTGATTATAGGTATAAGAATTTTTTAAATGTAATGTAAAAATATTTTTTTATTTAAAATAAATTTTTATATTTTATTATATTTATTTTATTAAATTATTTTTTTTGTTAAATGTAAAATAAGTATTATACGTTGAAACTCGCTATCAAACGAAAGAATTAATATTTTTAGCCACAAATTTCTAATAAAAATTTTAAGATACAATAATGCAAAAAATCAAAATAATTCATATACCTAAAATTACTGAATTTATTTACTGTCAGGCAATATCTATTAAGACTCAATAATAATATACAAGCATGTATACATAGTGTATATATACGTGCATAAATATAGAAATAACAGTTGAAAGTATAATTTTAAGTTTCGTCAAAACTAATTAATTTCATCAGTTTTATTTTAGTTTTGATTAAGATCTATCCAAAGCTCATCAGCCTTATTTTGATCGAAATTCTCATTTTTTTAAAACATTTTTAAATTTTTTTTTTTACTTAAAGATCTCCTATGTTTTTTTTTTTTGATAAAATTTTTGTTAAAATTAATCTTTTAAATATAAATGTGACGTAAATGTGTAGACATGATGGCGTCACATATAAGTAAGAAAATAATATTTTCTACTATTAAATCACATGTCCAAATATCATGCATTGATTGATCTAAAACAAGATAATATTAGTTTTGAACTCAAATAAATTGAAATAAAGGTAGTACAAATTTTTATTCTTCTTTCTTAAATATTAATAAAATATTATTGAATTAATTTACTTGATTCTACTCAAATTAATTTCACTCATAATTAATTTAATATATGCAGTTTCAACACATAACTAGGATATATTATAAATAATAAAAAAATATATTATAATTTTTAATGTTCAAGTATAAATTAAAGAAGCTTTGAAGGATAGCTGTTCTTATTTTTATTTAAAAAAAAATACATGATAAGAAAAAAAATTAGTTAATTATATTAAAATTTATATAAAATATAAAATAAAATAAATTAATTAATTTAAAATTATAAAAATATTGAAATAAAAAAATAACTAGAGCTGAAAATTTATATTTTTTTCTAAAAACAAAGCTTATAATTAAAATTAATTATTTAAAAATCTTTATTTAGAATGGAATGAAATTTAATTGACTTAAAATCAATTTATTGTCATTGAATAATTAATCGTAAATGATATAGTCAACATTCAAATAAAGCTCAAAAAGATATATTTCTTTTGTAAGATTAATTTCAATAAAATTAAAGTTAAATTTTGATAGGATAATTTTTAAAATATTTTATTAAAAAATTGAAATAATGTTACTTTTATCTTAGAATATGTGGGACTGTGAAATGGGATAAACTTTTTAAAAATTTATATAGTAAAATAAAGTTAATTTAATATTAAAAATTATGTAGAATTTAAAATACTGTTAATATAATTTGTGAATTTAATATGTTTCACCCAAAAAAAAATAATAAAAAAAAATATTTGTCTCTATAGATAATAGATCTGCCTTAGACTGTTGATATCGGCGGATGCCATTGTCGTTATCTGCATGCTCCATTTTGCCATGAGAAAGATCCAAGGTGAGCAATGGGGGCGTAGAGATAGAGAGAGAAATCCCATGATCAGCGTGATGGGATTCGACGGCCTTGATTCGGCGCCCGCCCCGAAGAGCACGCGCAGTTGGGTGAAATGACAGCGGAGAAGGACGAGCCAGCAGGCTTCCCAGCTCCTGCCCCACACCTTTTTTTTTATTTTTTTGAAATATTTTTTTAATTTTATTTTAAAATAATTACTTAAATTCACATAATTTAATTTAATTTATATTTTACTCATCTATTTTTAATTAATTACATTATATACACTCAAAATATTATAAAATTTTACATACACACATTTTAATTTATTTTTATTATAATAAATAATCATAATTTTTCAATAACCTAACTATAGTTAGATTACAAAAAATCTGAGTCATTCATCATATTATTTTAAAGATATTTAAATATATTTCGAGTAAAAATCCTAAAATCTTAATGTTTAGGTGACAACAAAGGAATGAAACATCCGCGACGTGAATTGATTTTAAGACAAATTAGTACTTTAGTATACTATTGAGAAAAAAATATATATACTATTAAGAGTAAAAATATAATTTTAACTAATAGAATTTTTTTTTAAATAGATTTTGATTAAGTTTTAACGCAAATATGTGTATGTAAGACTTTATAATATTTTAAGTATGCACAATATAATTAAGTAAAAATGAATGAGTAAAATATAAATAAAATTAAATTATATAGCATGTAATTAATTATTCTTTTATTTTATTATAATCATTCTTCTATCTATATACTATATAAAGGGAGCCACTTCATCCAAAAAAAAAAAAAGCCACCATTAATTTATTGCAGAGATTATTGATAATAAAAAAAAGATAAATTGCAGAAAGGCTCCTGAACTTGAAAGTGCATTTTAGGCTGGTCATAATTTTTTAAAAACTTTAATTAACGTCCATATGGCTCTAAAAATACTATAATTTTGATTTCGCTTTTAAAACCTCATTACTTTACTAATTTTTTTGATAAGACTGTGATATTTTATTTTTTTAATTAATTTAAATTATTTATAGATTTTAAATGATTACTACACTTCTCTATTTTCACTTCTTTCTAAATATTTAATAAAAATTTAAATTAAATTTCTCTTATTTCTTGATTTTTTTTACACTAAAAATTTAAAATTTAAAAATATAATATTGATATTTTAAAATTATATTCTAAAAAATTTAAAATTAATAAATGAGAATAACTTTACATCATATTAGTAAAAAGTTAGTAATTATGTTTTAATTAGAATCAAAATTATAGAATTTTTATAACTTTAGTGATTCGAATTAAAATATTTAAAAAATTAAGATAAATTTGTAATGCTCTCTTGATTTTAGTGTGCCAAATGCAGAAAAAAAAAAGAAAAAATCTTTTTTGCCATTTTGCAAATTAAAAAAAAAAACGCTATCATTTCAATTTTTTTTAAAAAAAAGTGAACACAAAATAAAAAAATTCTATACATAAAAGCTATACACAATCTTCTAAATTGTATAATCCTTTTTGTCTTTATAAAATAGGAAATTAAAAAAAATGATACAAAATAAAAAAAATTGTGATAAAAAAATATTACACAAAATAACGAGAAAATAACATGTAACAGTATTTTCTTATCGTTATGCATGTGGCCCCAGTTTGCAGGTCTCACATACTTACATAACGTATTTTAATTCAACGCTGCATTAGTAGTTAAGTTGTTTTGGGTCGCCATTTTTTCAATTTCATTTGAAATTCGGTCAAAATTTATAAACATTTTATTTGATTCAACTTTTTTAAAATGTTTACATAATTTGAAATTAATTTAATCAAAATGAATTAAATCTAATTCATAATCGCCTTATGTATATATATATATATAGAACAATTCATATTGAACTTTTTAATATATAAATAATTTATTTTATGTATAAGAATAAGCTACAGTCCTGTATGTAAAGTGATTAAATTTTAAATGTTTATATATAATAAAATAATACATATTTAAATGTAAGATGTGATTACTAAACTTTACTTACTTCGACGCAAAAATCTACGAATCTCAAAACATGTTATTTAGGTTCACAAAAAATGGACATCGTCTTTCCGTAACAGAATATATTATGTATTGTAAAAATGACAAAAATATTCTTCCTTAATTTATTATTTTTCAAAATATATCATTGATTATGGCCGCGTGCAAGAGCACCGCTTCAAGCACCGGCGGCCAGCAGCGCGCTACCGCCAGCGTTCGAGCGCAAGTAGCCGGCAGCGTGTGGCTGTGGCGTCCTCACAAGCGTCGCCGCAGCGTGCCGTCTCGCACGTAGATTAATAAATTTTGTATGTAAAATAAATTTAAAAAATTAATTGATTGTATTTATAAAATTTTAGTCTCATACTAGATATGATTAATTTTGGGTAAGTTTACTTCCATACTAAACATGGTCAGTTACCTAATTTGGCATTAGGCAAAGAAAGCAACATTTTTCATGTTGAATTTTTCACACGAATACGTCATTATCATTGCACATTATTTAATAATAAATTCTCATTTATTTTAAAATATATAATTTTTTTTAATAAATTTCTGTCATGTTTTTACACACCTTTTAAAATAATTAATTTACCTTATATTTTTAAAAAATTATTGAGTTCGAATATTGCAAGCTATTTTGACCATTCTTAATATTAAAATATTTTATTTATTAAAAATATGAAATAAAATTAATATTTTATTAAAAATAATTAATATGTAAAATAAAGTAAATTTTTTTTTATTAAATATTATATTCATTTTTAGCTAGATGACTTTTATTTAGATTAAAGCTTCGTTTGATTTGAATTATTATTATTTATCTAATATAAATTTAAATTATAAAATTTATTTTATATTTTACATATTTTATAATATTAAAATAATTTTTAATTAAATTAAAAAAAATTATCTGAAAAAAAATTTGAACTATATGAGACTTAAATATACCCTTATCATTTAATTTCTCAATTTGATTTGATTTGATTTTTATTTTTTTGAAGTGTCATTCATTTGATTTATTTTTTTATTTTTTTTTCTCGAGGAATTTTTAGTCTCTCTGCTTTCTATGCGTGTGTGCGTGGCAACCCGCAGGCGTTGGGCGAAGAGAAAAGAAAAAGGAAGGGAAGAAGATGACGTAAGCATGACGTAATATCATCAGCTGTGCTGTCAAAGCGGGGGACAGACTGCCAGGCTTCCTGCTCCATCACCGGCATCTACTGATTACTAACGCTTTCCCTTTTCCTCAGTTTTTCTCACTCGAAAATCAAAAAATTAAATTAAAATTTTAAATTAAAATTTTAAATTAAAATCTTTTTAACGACTCGCTCAAAATTATTATTAATTTAATCTTAACATATTATAAGATTAAATTAATTAAAAATATATAAATATATTTATATAATTTCATTAGTATATTATTTTTTATAATAATAATTTAAAGAAGGTTACCTTTCACTAGAAAATTTAAATTTAAATTAAATTTTAAATTAAAATCTTAATCGTAAATTATTATAAAATTAAAATAATTAAAAAATTATAAAATATATAAATATATAAAAATATATTTGTATAATGTCATTAGTATATTATTTTTTTATAATAATTTAAAGAATAATTATATTAAAACTTTTTTGTGTTTTTATTAATGTAATTTTTCATTAAATAAGTTTAAATCAATAAAAATTATTATATATATATATACATATTTATATATAATTTCTTTAATATATTAATTTTTCTGTAATAATTTAATGTATAATGTGTATACTATCAAAGCCTAGTTATTACTATCTGTTCTTCTAATAAAAAGAAAATTTGAACCAAACGAAGTCTTTAAATTTATTCTTAAATTAGTACAACTCTAATTTTCTCACAATATACTAATTTTTCATTTAATTATTTCATATATACCCACATATTTACTTTAATACCCTCTTTGTAAGATGAATGAAATAAAAGAAGACTACAAGCAGCATTCAACCACATCTCTACAAAATTTTGCAGCTGACATTATTTTGAAATTGAACTTTTATTTGTGTTATATACTATGATTTTAAAACTCAATTTCATTACGAAATAAAAATATAAAATTAATATTTTTAGTTTTTTCTCATAAATTATTTAAATTTCACAAATTCAAAATTAAATAAATTAATAATAATTATTAAATATCATTCTTTGGAGAAAAATAAATTTCGATAGTTTCGACTGAATTTTAACGACTGCGATAACTTCAGTTGAAACTCAATTGAAATTGCAGAAACCACCGAATTTGGCCGAAATTTCAGTCAAAAAAACCAAATTTCAAAACCGAAATTCAGTAGCATTTTTAGATCGATTCCAGCAAAAACCAATTCAAAACTACCGAAAACTTGATAATTTCGGCCGAATTTAAAAACCCTGTAAATTAAAATAGAAAGTACATAAATTTGTCTTTGTTGGCTGCACATTGGCCTTGCAAATTAGGAAAAGAGAACGTACAGCAGGTAAAACAGGAATAAAATACACTTGAGAGAGCTGTTGATAATCAAAATATTAAATCATGACTGAATTTCGATTAACTTAATTTTATTTTTGATTTTCAAGCATATATGTATGCATGCATATATGCAGGGTTTTCAAAACCGGACCGGACCGGGCGGTTCGATCGGTTCAACCGGGAACCGGCCTAAGGTCCGGTCTAGTTCAACATTAGAACCGAAATCAGCTAAAAACCGGATTGGACCGGTAAAAACCGGGTTGAACCGGTAAAAACCGGTCTAACCGCCAAACCGAACAAATCGGTCAAACCGAAATTATTATTTGAGTTTCTTATTTTATTTTTATACATTGATATTTGAGCATTAATATTTTGCATAATTTAACTTTCAGTGAAGAATGACACCAATATAACCAAAAAAGAATTTAAAAAAAAAAAAATAATTTCAATGAGTTCCCCCCAAAAAAAAAGATCAATGAATTTATGTTTCCTTAAAGGCATGGATTTGTGCAAAGTCACATCTGTACCGCAAAATAAGTGGGTTGGGTGCAGCGCTTCAGAGTTCATCGTTCATATTATCATCATCGGGGTCATCACTGCAATAAATTAAACATCTTAAAAAACTACATTAAAAAAAATATTACGAAGCAAAACATAAATCTATATAATTATATTTTCAAAAGGTAGAGTCTAGATAAGGAGTTTTGAAAATCATACAGAAATTACACAAAATTATGTTAAAAAAATAAGAAATTTTTATGTTAGTATTGTGTTATAAAGCAAGGAAAGTGAATGATGTGAAATATATTTAATTTTTAATATTAAATTTTAGAGACATTTACATGGTGGACTAGGGGTGGTAAAATGGGTCGGCAGGTCGGGTTCGGGTCGAACCCGAATCTGACTCGACCCGAATATTCTCAACCCGAACCCGACCCATTTATTAAATGAGTCAAAATCCATGACCCGAACCCAACCCGATTAATAAATGGGTCGGGTTGGCGGGTCGACCCAACCCATTTATAGAGTATTTTTTAATAAATGCCCAACACGAACCCTACCCGACCCGACCCGATTATGCCCAACCCGACCCGTTTAATAAATGGGTCAAAATTCATGACCCATACCCGAAATTTGCGGGTCGGGTTCACGGGTCAGGTCATATATTGCCACCCCTATGGTGGACACAGAAATTAGGCTAATTGACGGATTTCACCATAAATCTCAAAATATTACAGATATCACATCTAAAACAGCTATTTTTTCGTTTTTCACATCCTGCAGTAAATTCTATCAGAAGATTTAACCATAATTAAATCTCAACAAAATCTCAGCCATTGATCACATCGTTTAACTATCGACCTTCATGTTAGGGAATTGCGGAGCAACATTGGTTCCTGCAGCCGCGTATTCATGCGAGCATCACTCAGAGGGTAATGATGGATATGAAATTACCTCACCTGTAGCTTCAGAGTTCTGTCGTCGTCGGCTTCACAAAGGTCTGATGCCCGCTTGCGATGCCTGCGTAAGAAGAAGATGCAAACATCTGAGTGATGCTTGCGTGAATACGTTGTTGCCGGAACCAATGCAGCTCCGCGATGCCCTAACACGAAGGTCGATGGTTAAACGATGCGATCAATGGCTGAGATTTTGTTGAGATTTAACTATGGTTAAATCTTCTGATAGAATTTATTACAAGATGTAAAAAACGAAAAAATAACTGTTTTAGATGTGATATCTATAATATTTTGAGATTTATGGTGAAATCCGTAAATTAATCTAATTTTTGTGTCCACCATATAAATGTCTCTAAATTTTATATGCGATGGGACATGCCAGATTAAATTAACCATATTAATTTTAAACTGACTAAACAAACAGGGCACTGGTGTTCTGTTCTTTCTTTACTTCTTACTATTACTTGCACTTTTATTTTGCCGATCACATTTGCACTATCTCTACTTGTTTCAGTCATTTTCGATGATTGCCGCTTTCAATAATCTCATTTAAAATCACGCTTTCACACATGAAGATAATAATAAGGTACATCTTTGTGATTGTCTGCAAGGAACACAGTACAAATGCAAGACGGAAAGTGTGATACAAAAGGAAGATGCTAAATAAATCAAGGAAAATGTGATAGACATGTATCAGATGAAAAATAAATCAAGTATATGATTATAATAAAATGTTGAGCGTATGCAATATTTTGCCATAATCTAAACTCTAAGTTTCAAAAAGCAAGAAAATTAAGAAATGCGAGACGCAAGAAATCATTGCTAAGAAGCATCCTGAAAAACTTTGAGGGGTATGTTGAATTATAGGGCAGCTAAAAGGGTTGGCTAGTTGGAGTTAGGGCAACCTATCATGCATGACATACTAGTGCAATGATTACTTGAACCCAGCCTAACTATTAAACAAGTCAAAATCCCCAACTTGTAACTACTTTTCAGCTAAGCTAATGGCACCCATCCCTTAACTTTATAAATAAATTAGCTTGTTAAACAAGCTCATAATTGAGTCAACCAAAAGCTAATTGAATTGACCAGCCAAAATGAACCCAACATTGGATCTTTTCGTTCATATTGGCTTGACCCATTTATGACCTAAACTCTAATAAATGAGTTAGGTTGGCAGGCCCAATAATATTTAGCCACTACTAATTACTGATAATTGGTTGACTTGGAGATAAATATACTGGGAAGCCTTAAATTGTTTAAGGAAAAGCTTGAATAAAACTACAAGCATGACTCTAATATATGTGAATACCCATCAGAGCTGCAATGCTTGCTGAGTTCTTGGCAAAGAGCCTTCTGTATTCGTCCTGATTCAGCACGACCATTTTTTATCAACTCAGTGAGCTGTAAATTAGAATCAACAGATAAATCAATTACAAATTATCATAAACTCTAGAAATCAAAATGTCTTAAAGTAAAAGGGACCATCAATATCTTATGGGTAATATGAGCTTCAGTTAAAACATTCATTTCTGAAATATCATCAGTGGGGAGTAATATCAAAACAAGAGCAAGTAATAGTTGAACAAGTTAATATTAATACCACTATCGTGACAAGAAAAGTGTGAAAATATAGTAAAATTACACAAAATATGAAGAGAGTAGCATACATTAAAAATTTATTTAAAAATTATTAAAATGCAATATTTTTTTTGATAACGCGCCGTTGCCGGGTCCCAAGTCCCGGATGAGAAATGCGGAGGGTTGCGTTAGGTAGTCGACAGCCAGCGTAAAACTTGTCGAATCAATCATGACATGAATCCTTTAGAAAATTGCGTTAAAGCTAGGGCGTTCCCTGGAAGCGACGCGCTGTATTGTACTAAAGTTTCTAGAACTTTCCTTCTTAAAATATCTCTGGTAGATAAAAATGACGGAAGTTTGGGTTATAATTCTCAGGTGGATAAAGTTGTAGCCCTTGCATGGGCACTGAGGTATGTATCGTTGGAGAGTTAATGGTAAGGAAATTTGTGTAACTCAAAGAAATCTCATGAGTGCCTTTAACAAATGTAAATCCAGATGGAATGTATTTTTAATATTCGTACGAGGATTTAGTGGGTATGCTCCATTTTGCAAACTCTGTGATTAGTATTGCGAATTATCGTCCTAAGGCTACACAAAATAATTACGTGGAATGATTTTTATGAAGTCATCGTGGAAATTCCAGGTAAAAATACCATCAGGAGGAAGATAATTTTTGGACGAGATTTAATAAGACAATTTTGGACGATGTATGTCTCGATGTTGAGGGGGAAGTTTTATATAAATAAGTCCCATGGTGGATATGGGTTTTTGGACAAGAAGAATGAATTGAGGAGGGTAAAAACTATTTTATGAGTTTTTCTCACTTGGAATGACTTTAACAATTTTTACAAATCCCAAGCGATCTCGTTTCCTTATAAGAAAATAATCAATCTGAGAGTTCTTGAGTTCCATTTTTGGTAACGTGAATAAATGCTCCTCTCTCTTCTTGAATAAGTATTAGCAATTACAAGATCATATGCTGAAGAAAACTCTAAAATAGTTTTACCCTCCCTCATTTATCTCTCCAAAACCATATCCACCATGGATATTATTAATTCCTCAGCAACACGTCCAACATGTTCATTTAAATCTCCTCCAATAAATAATCTTTCCTCCTGAGGTATCTCTTGTATTAACTCTTCTATAATCATTCCAAAATTTTTCCTTTGTGCTCGCATCTAAGCAACTTGGGGAGCATACACACTTACAATATTAAAAATCATTCCATTGATTATAATTTTTAAAGCCATAATTCTATCACAATTTCTCTAACTTCCACTACATGATCCCTTCAAGCTCTTATCCAGAATTATACCACTCCGTTCTTATTTTTATTCTTACCAGAGTAACTTTAAAGTTAAAACCTAGGCCATCAATTTCCTTAGCTCTCTCTCCAACCATTTTGTTTCCTGTAGGACACAAATATTAATCTTTCTATGAATATAATATCACCAACCTGCCATTAGCTTGCCCGTCAGCTGCCTTATATTTCCAAGTTCTAATCTATCCTACTGACTTGAGTTTATATGATAGGACTAGCTTCTTTACCTCGCTCCCGTCAATAGATGTGGGGACCCTGCTTGATTGGTTTTCACTACACGGGCCGCTGATGAGCGGACCCTTGCCATTTTTTCACCTGTATTAGGCA
>KZ451936.1:316566-344526 GCA_002786265.1 Apostasia shenzhenica | reverse complement strand
CAGTTTAACCCAAATTCTTATCTAATTTAAGTAACTAAGATCACTCCTTATAGTTTCTTGCCATGTCTTCTTTTGGTCTCCCTCTTCCTCTTTGTACATGTGGCAAAATCCAGTAACTCAATTTTCTTAACTGGAGCTCAATTGGCCTGCGAATTTAGATGTCCAAACCATCGAAGCCGACTTTCTCTAAGTTTATCCTCAATTTGGTGCAACACCAACTTTCTTTCGGAATATACTCATTTTTCATTCTATCCTTTCGTGTTATATCCACACATCCACCTTACATCCTCATTTCTGCAACATTTATTTTATTTATATGTTTCTTTTCTTGCAGGCCAGCATTCAGCACCATATAATCATCGCTGGTCTTACAACAGTTTTATAAAATTTACCCTTAATTTTTGGATGGGATTTTCTATCGCATAACACTCCAGAAGCATTTCTCCATTTTACCCAGCCTGCTTGGATCCTGCTAATAACGTCATTATCTATTTCGCCATCATTTTGTATAATTGATCCAAGGTATCTTAAAGCGCTCACTCTTCTTGACAATTTGATCACCAATTGTCACATCTCCAATATAACTATTTCTTTTCTTGACATAAATGTGCACTCCATATATTCAGTTTTTTGATCTACTGAGATGCAAACCTTTAGATTCTAGAGCATTCCTCCAAGCTCTAGTTTCGCTTTAGCTCCCTCCTTTAGTTTTTTCAATAAGGACAATATCATCTGCGAAGAGCATACACCAAGGCACTTCATCTTGGATATGTCCAAATCATGACTTCCATAATCAAAGCAAAAAGATACGGACTTAAAGCCGAGCCCTTGGTGTAACCAACTGTAATAGGAAATCCTTAGTCAAACCTCCTTGTGTCCGAACAGAGTAACAGCTCCTTCATACATGTCTTTAATAACTTGATATAAAGCAGTGCATATCTCTTTCTTTTCTAAAACTCTCCAAAGTACTTCTCTTGAGACTTTATCATAAAGCTTTTTCTAAATCAATAAAACCAAATGTATGTTTTCCTTTCTCTCCTTAAATTTCTCCATTAAACTTCTTAATAAATGAATGGCTTCTATAGTAGATCCTACCTGGCATAAAACCAAACTGATTCTCTGATACCATAGTATTATGGTGTAACCTTGTTCGATCACCCTCTCCCAAAGTTTTAAGTATGACTCATTTAATTTAATTCCTCTATAATTGGCCACATTTTTTGTACCATCGCCTTTGTTCTTATAAATAGGTACTATATATACTCTTTCTCCATCTCATTTGCATCCTTTTAGTCTTCAAAATCATATTAAACAATCTAGTAAGCCAAGAAACTCCTTCATCTCCTAAACACTGCCAAACATCAATTGGATGTTATCTGGTCCTACTGCTTTTTTATGTTTCATCTTCTTTAAAGCTTTCCAGACTTCAGCTTACTAATAACGTCGGGATGTAGAGTATTTTTACTTTCTTTTAGGGTGCTGAATTCTGTAAATCAATTGGAACTTTCACAATCTTTCATTTGAAAAGCTGTTGAAAGTAACTCATCCATCTATTTTTGATATCTTCTTCATAAAAGTACTCTTTGATTTTCATCTTTTAATACATTTTACTTCAATTAATTTCTTTTAGTTATTTCTCTGCCTTGGCAATCTATATAATTGTCTTTCTCCTTCTTTAGTGTTAGCTTCTTATATATAATCCTCAAAAGCCATATTTTTTTGCATTGCCTATTTGCTTTCTTAGACTCTCGTCGAGCCACTTATATTTTTCCCACTTATCATTATTTTTGTTTTTAACCAATCTCTATACAAATCTTCTTCTCCTTATTTTTTCTTGTACATCATCTTTCCACCACCAAGTATCTTTATTATTTGGAATCATTTTCCTTTGGATTCTCCTAGCACATCCTTTGCCACCTTACGAATACAGTTAGCAACTGTCACCACATAAGATCAGTTTCCCCGTTAATATTCCATTGCCCCAAGTTCTAAAACTTTCTTCTTAAAATACATTTGTTCTCATTCTTTAGATTCCACCATCGAGGTCGAGGATAGGATTTTGACTTATTAATTTCTTCTCAAATACTTTATCTCGGAATCTAAAACTATTAATCGATGTTGGGTAGTAAACATTCACATTGGAATGAACTTTACAATTTTTACAAATCCAAGCGATCTCGTTTCCTTATAAGAAAATAATCAATCTGAGTTCTTGAGTTCCATTTTTGTACGTGATAACATGCTCCTCTCTCTTCTTGAATAAAGTATTAGCAATTACAAAGATCATATGCTGAAGAAAACTCTAAAATAGTTTTTACCCTCCCTCATTTATCTCTCCAAAACCATATCCACCATGGATATTATTAAATTCCTCAGCAACACGTCCAACATGTTCATTTAAATCTCCTCCAATAAATAATCTTTCCTCCTGAGGTATTCTCTTGTATTAACTCTCTAAAATCATTCCAAAATTTTTCCTTTGTGCTCGCATCTTAAGCCAACTTGGGGAGCATACACACTCTACAATTTAATAATAAATCATTCCATTGATTATAATTTTTAAAGCCATAATTCTATCACAATTCTCTAACTTCCACTACATGATCCTTCAAGCTCTTATCCAGAATTATACCACTCCGTTCTTATTTTTATTCTTACCAGAGTACCAAAGTTTAAAACCTAGGCCATCAATTTCCTTAGCTCTCTCCAACCCATTTTGTTTCCTGTAGGCACAATAACTGATAGAGCGCAATGGAAACAAAGGATTCATGTAGCCGACCCCACCTAGTGGGATTAAGGCTTGGTTGTTGTTGTTGTTGTTGTTGTTGCAATATTTTTTTTGATCTGATTTCATTGAGAAATAGTAAAAATGTATTACAAATTTGAATGATAAATACTTGAAAAAATAAAAGTAAAAAATAAAAATAAAATCAAAGGCCATGGTAGTAGAAAGTGATTCTTTGATGACATTCAAAGGACGAAAAATTACAACAAAGATCAACGAAGAGGATAAACATTACAGCATGCTATTCCATTCCCAACAAAATTGAAATAAAACAAAAGAAAACTCACCTCATCTTCTGTTTCATCCAGCAACCTATCCATAAGAAAAAGGAGTACTAACATTAATAAAATGACAGAAAAAAGCAACAAAATTCTTTATTTTAGATTATAGGAAGCCTTGTTTCCATGCATAACCCGCCTATGTGCCCAAACAGGATGTCTCTAATCCGATGAAACTGATGCAAAAACATCAATTAGCTTACATGAATATGCAAATAACATGGACTGATGATTAGATATTCATATATGCTATTTCAGAAAAAATAAAAGCGGTCCTGATCGAGCCAACATGGGAAGGGCGGTGACAGTCACCTGGTGGTGGCCAATATGGACAAGGGCACATAAGCAGTCCCAGGTAGCACCCATTGAAGTTAAGTCACATAGGGTGATGGGAGCACCTCAACCAAGAAAAGATTGAGCAAGGGACAGCAAGGGTTTTTGAGTTTGAGCAACATGCATGAAGGATGGTGGAACCTTGCCAATAAAATAAAGATTGAAAAACCCTCCTGCAAGCTCAAAAATGTGCACTGAGGCCGTCCTTCAACTTTGGAATCACTGAAAAAGGTAGCTCTAGATCTGTCATATCAATCTCTCTCATTGTCATTCCTATGGAAGATTCAGTTAGAATCCTAGAGTTGTTGGGAATGCAGTGAAACCTTATACAAAGTGAAGAGAGAGGAAAACATGAGGGGTCATGCAAGGCACAAACTTGTCACATCCCCTTTTGAGGGTTGCTGGGATATGTTTCATGAGAGGGGTGGGGGGAGGATCAATGGGTTCTAGTTCACATTAATAAATCCCTTATGAGAGGTTTTCTTTTTTTGAAGGATGTTGAGAGGTTTCAAACATCAATTTCGACATACCCATTTCTGCAACAATCAATTTATTATTAGTTATTTCTTTATTGCTCACCATTGTGATCTATATAACAGAGCTAGACTTAATAAGTCTCCAGGATTCTCCTATACAATTGTAGTAGAACGTAAAGATGTCCCTCCTTTATTAATATGTACCTTTGACAGTAGTATTATCTAAACTATAACCCATTTTTTTCTAACATTTTCTCAAACAAAATTATTTCCAATAAATATCAATTATAATTACTAATTTATTTGACGCTAAAACTACTTACCATGTACTCGGTCGTTGCATTAGTGCATTATAAGCTACGACTTTTAAAGTCTGTTTTTAAATTATTCGTCATCATCAACATTTTCATCGTCACTAACATTATCATCAATTATTATAATAATTTGACCCGATTTATGAAGCCTTTTTGAAAGTTATTCCCATTCTATGTCTCTAATTTATCCAATCCTTTCGTCTAACCTCAAACATGATTATATTTGACCCACACATTTTTGTTATTTTTACCAAAATCTTATCTACCTGTCTAGTGATGCATCTTGCATTCTCATTGCACATGCCCATAATTCCTACATTTATTCTCTAACCTCGAAACACAGTCATATGCACACTCCTAATATATCTATTTTTACTCATAACTCCTTCTAGCCTTACTACTTAACATACAATACAAATAGTACAAATAAATTATAATTTAAAAAATATCATCTTTACCAAAAATTCATCATTAGAACAACTATAGCTATATAAATAAATATGAGCTTAATATTGATCGTTTGTGGAAATCTATTATGATTAAACATTCATTACCACTCCACAACTAATTCTAATACTAATCATTGCTCCATCATACATATCCATGACAAACACCTTTCTCATCAAGATCACAAAAAATTTGTTTACTCGATCGAAAGCTTTTCAAGATCAATAAAAATGATGATTAGTGAATAGTAAACTACAACATCTAGCGAAAAGCTAAGCAATGTCCATGTCCGCAACTTTTGAAGCCCTACGAGTTGTCTAATAAAATACAACAACAAGAAGTCACTTAAAGATATCATTTCAAGTAAATTTTTTGTTTACCCTTCCTTAATACTGTGACTTGGATCCCTCACACTTTCTTATAAGAGCATCTAATGATTAACAATGAACCTGTATCACATAGAACTCCTATTACATTCCATTTTAACCAAGATATATTGATTATGATCAACATCCTTCTTTTTACTATCGTGGAAAATATACCCAAGGTACTTCAAGTTTTACCATGAAGGAACTACTGTCCCACCTAGTCTCGTATCGTTACTTTTTCCTTCAAGATCAACTCCACAGTGATGATCTTTACAAATTGATAAAGTGAAAAAAGAAACATCATAGATGTAGAATATAAAAAGAAAATGAAACGCTATAATCAGGTACCTTGCACAAAAAGATGAAATATGCTTCGAATATGCTCGGGCCTCTTGTTTATCTGAAGATATTTTGAGTATGAATTACAAAGATATTTCTTGAATAGCAACAAATTTGAAGTTCTTTCTGAAAAATAGAAGGTGTATTCATATAAGTTTAAAGATGCCATAATCAACAATAGCATTCCCTGTAATGGCTAAAGACCAAAAACTGCTGACGCATTTCTAGAAACAGTAATACTCCTACAAGATCCTACACCAAATGGAATATTCTATCCCATGTGAAAGCAGAATCATGATCTACCCGAAGCAGCGGCTTGGCGCCTTAGCTTACATCTCATGGGAACATATGGAAGATCCGAGGGCAGTATGGTACATTGTAGCTTGTCTGGGCATATGGTAAAGGTGAAATTTACATGACCAAGTCACAGTAAATTACATCCAAAAGGGAGAAACAATGAACATTCCTAGACAGCAGAAAGCCTTTGGTGGATTATCACTTATTGTAGTGGTTGATTGGCGTGGGCCTATGCTTACAGCATAGAAAAACACTGATGGCATAAACATTTACTTGAATACTGAAGGAGCGGTTGGGGATGAGACTGATCAATTAACAGTGGCGGTCAGGTTTTTCTCCCACCAGGTCAATCATATCATGCTGATATTTCACTCATTTTTCCTCTACTTTGTAATATTTTTCAGCACATCATGCGCACCGCTTAGATAGAACTGAAGAACTTATTTTCAAACAAATGAATTCAACAAACAGTTCATCCATGGATATTTAATCTAGATTGCCCATGAAAAAAAAAAGCTCATAGCTACTTTTCAAGAAATAGTAACTAGGTTTGCTGCACAATGTCAAAAACTTGAAAAAAAGAAGACTTCCATGTTAGCATTTTTCTCAAGATAATTTATGTGAGATAGGATGAGATGATATTGCAATTTTTAAATCAGGAAAATTTAAACAAAAAAATTTATAGTAAAGCAGAAGCTTTTAAATTAGGAAATTTTAAATAACAATTATTATAGTAAAGCATAAAATATTTTTCAATGATTATATGACAAATTAGATGCCAATCCTGCAAATTAAATTATCTATAATTAAAATAAATTTTTTATTAAAAAATGAAATAAAATTAGAGCTTCTGATTAATACAAATTTTCAAGTAGTTTAGGGCTTTGTTAACTTAAATTCAACTAAGCAAATCTAACGTTCAAAATATTATGGGAGTTCTCATGATTTAAATCCAACAATAGTTTCATCATAAGAATTTATGATCATATACAAATGTAAATCAAATAACCCAAGAGAGAAGTAAATGTTCAACCAAAATCGATTAACCAGTCCAATATGACTTGATAAGCAAATGAACTTCAATCTCCAAATCAGAAACCAACATGCATATTCGAATTGACTTGGGTCACTAAACTCAAGCCAAGTAGAATGGAACTGGGGTGATGTGCACAGTTTAGACCAATCCCACTGGTGGGGACACCGCGATCAACCGTTGATTCATTCCTGGCAGAGTTTACCGTCGACGGCCGAGATCTAGCCACGCTTCTTCGATCTGGATCGATTGACTATTAGGATGGATTTGGAAAGATGGATGTTGCGAATCGCTGACTTGGTGGATTGAAAATCTCTCATTCATTCTGATTGATTGGAAATTCCATTTTGGGATGATTTTATTTCTCGCATTTATTTTGTATTAATTGTTTCTATTTCTGTGATTGTTATTTTAGGAATGTTATCTGGTACTTCCTCGTTTGTGTGAGAAATTTATTACATTATGTATTTTTTTTATTGAGTCAGTTTGTATGGAGGTTTATATAAAGGCCTCCCTGTTATTCTTATTTTTCTAATGCTGAATGAATTTGATTTGTGTTTCCCTTGGGATTATATGATTCTGGAATGAATCGATATCCCGGATAGAGAAGAGCTTGGGCCTTGGGTGAGAATCCCTAGACTCCACCCGCTCAGCTCCTCCTCTCCGGGTTCGATTCAATTCATCTTGCACCCTCCAGCATTCACCTCGACCCATCCTTGCCCACTCCGCCTGTTAGTTGCATTCCTGCGTCAAATTCGCCGACACCGATCTGACACGGCGCATCGTCGTGCCTTCGACGACGCGATTGTGCCTGTTACGCCAACGCATACACATCGGCCCTGCTTGACGCTTGTAGAGCTTTGCCTTCCTCCGTGCGCCAGGCCGTTCGTGCGGTCCGCTAGCGCACGCCCTGCCGTGTTGTGCGCCCGCACTTCGCTCGCATAGCCCAGCCAGCCGCCCGCACACGCTTGTCGCGACGCACCCGCGAGCGCGTGCGCACGCTCGCACTTTGTCCACACGCAGCGCCCACACCCACGTGCTGCCCGCACGCGCCCTTCTCGCCCGTGCGCGCCCGTGAGCCACCACAGCTACCGAGCCCTAATTTGAGAAATTATAACGTGGTCCCTGGATTATCTGACTCAGGCACGAACTTCAACAATCTTTAACCTAGTTAAATCGAATACTTTGAATCATTCTGCTCACTTGTGATTTGCTCGAACTTGTTCCGCTTGTGCAACCTCTCATTATTAAGCGTAACTTAATAATTGTTGGTTAAATATTGTGAGTTCCCATATTCCTGTTACCCCGTTTCTGATTTATTGAAAATTGAATTGCGCTCTAATCTGAATTGGTAAATTTTCAATTACGTTCGATCAAATTTATTTAAAATTTTAAAAGGAATCGGTTTTGCGGGTTTAATTAATTTTTTAGTTATTACAAAATTATTCTCTAATATTTTAGCATTAGTTTGTGAATAATCTGCTTTGTAAGATTGCTGATCTCTAAACTGCATCATCATTCATCCGTCTCGCATCACCCACTCAAGTCAAGCGAGCTGCATAAGGAGAGGTTGATGCGGCCTGGAACTTTGGACTGTGCAGGGCATGGGCTACACTGGGTGAGGTTGCGTCTATGGTGTCTGTAGAGGACACCATAGACGAAACCTTGTAGGGGTAACATAACCCTGGGTGAGGTTGTGTTGCACAGAACACGAGTGAGCAAAAGAGCCGCAGGCTTGCATGCTGGGGACATGCAAGCTTGTGTGGCGCTTATATGTATAGGAGATGGCACTACAAGGAGGGGAATGTTGTTGGTGGCAAGGATATGTAGATGTCATGGTGAGTTGATGTGTCTTGTGGAGTGTGTACGAGATTGCTCATGCACTAATGCAAAAAGAGGAGAAAAGGAAAATGGGAAGAGGAAATTTTTTTAATAGGATAAATAAGCTATTTGAAGATTCTCACATAATGTTAACTCAAATCTTTCCTACACCAGTCTATAATAGAAGTTTTTATCTTATTAGATTGAGTTTGAAGTAGATTTTATATATAGCCAATCTACGAAATAAATGATAATTGGAGTATAGTATTTTTTTTTATTGGAGTATAGTGTTAAAATTTAAGGTTTAAGAATTAGGGTTTAATTTTTAATGTTAAAGTAATTTACACTATGCTTCTTTTAGGCAATTAAAAACTGTCCTCCTAAAGATGAGAATATATAAGTCACAGGAAATTTTCCTAAAGGTCCCTAATAACTGATTGGAAGTATTTAAAATTTCAAAGAATTTAACTTCTTTAATGTGATATGTTCAATATTGTTAACAAAAGAAATGTATGAGGCAGTAAAGTATGTTATGGGACTTTTTTTTTTCAAGAATAAAGTCCCATAATATAATTTAGAAAGTTATATAACTATTTACTCAGTTTACTCCCACAGAAAAGCAAGGAAACTGTATCATGAGTTCAATTAGTCATGAAATTCTAGTCTTTAGTAAAGAGAAAAGCCAGAAGAAGTAAATTAAATGGAAAGGTGAATTCTAACCTTTACCAGCTGGAAGGTTGTCCCAGTCATGTATTCTGACCCAGATTTCTTCGCCTGTATCCAGCTGTAAGATACAGTATCAACCTTTTCTTGTAGATATTTTACTTCAAGGAACCAATGCATAATTTTACAAGCATCCAATTCAGCATCTTTAGTGCACATAAAGCAAGATGCCAATGAGCAGCATGTTTTTTATGCATCTTTAAAACAGTTTTACAGGTTAGAGCTATTGTAAAATTTTAGAACAAATTCTAAATAGGCCCAAATCACAAACATTGGATTACCAAGAAAAAGTTTTATAGGCATTAAGAAGCGCACATGTTCAAGCATTGTCTTATCAATATATAGCATCTCCTATAAAATAGACATATTAGAGGACAATGATGCTGTTAGTAATGTCAATTCATAGGACAATCCACTAATATGCCATACATATAGAAGTGGCTATACTAAACCTGTGATTTTGTATCACTCATCTTAGCAATTGCAATTTTTGTAACCTCTGTAATCTCTACTCTTGGCTTTATGGGCAACTTGTAAGCTTTTTGGACTTTTCATGTTTTAATGTGCTTAGCTAATATATACTCTTTGACATTCATTAATGAAAAGTAATTCAATTACCACAAATACTTTTTTACTAGACTAAAAACCCATGTATGTATTGGAATTACCCAAAACGGGATGAGGTGAGTGTGAAGAGAAGGCTCCTGGTTTATTTTGGGAATAAAGAGGGGAGTGGGGCAACTATCTTGCTACACTATTCTTTGGCATTATGGTTAACAAGGAGTACGAAAGGATTACCAAAGCAGGCATATTTTGTCATATATGGAACTATGGCATAAATCTGACCAAACTTCAGGATAGTCTGATGTACAAGGCAAAAAATATTCATACCTTCTCTAATGTATAGTCTTGCATTTTCTCACATAAACCATCAAGAAGTTCAACAGCTCTGAGCTCACTAGCTCTGCAACAGTAAGGAAGCAATCATAGAATGTCAATAAGCAACTGGATAATATAAGCTTCAATCATTACAAATGCATAGTCACGAGTTACCAAGCTTCTCATTGGTTCGTCTTATTAATTATCAATCTACTTTTGCCATTGAACTCAACGGTAGGCTTAGGAGCCATAGGTATAAGAGTAGTGGGGGCAATGTGCTAGGATGCCTTTCTAACAAGCACTCTATAAGTGCAACAACTATCCTCTTGATGTAAATTTGGTTATTCCTTTTCTACCCAAAATGTATCGGCTTATGCTACTACAACTTTAACATTTCTTGTGCAACTATTGATTAAGTTACTACCTCAATTGTGTAATATACATCTACTTTAACATTCTAAGAACCCTTAACACTACATTATTGTGCCTTATCTACATGATCTGTATCTAGTACTCTTTCAGATATAGGTGTGCAAAAATACTCAAAAAAACTAAGAATCAAACTGAACTGATCAATTTAATTTGACTCTAATTTGGGTCGTTTTGATCTTGATTCTAAAATTTTTAAAACCGAATAATTCAATTTAATTCTCAATTATAACATTTAGGAAATGGAATCTAACCGAATATCCGATTTAATAATTAGTAATTACTAAGTTTATTACTCTCGCAATGGACAATTGAATTATTTATTTTATTATTCTACAAGCTTACTTAGAAGTAATTATTATTTTCTACTGATAATACAACAAGCTTATAATATTATGAAAAAATTAAAAATTTTATTTTATTTGTAACATTTATATTCATTAATACTGTACCAATTTTTTTTTTATTTTCTTCCATTAATACAACTATTTTATTTAAAATATATTGTACTTTCATACCCAAGTTAAATTACATTAATTTCAATGAATAAAAATATTTTTGCAATTTTTTATTCTTTATATAATTTTGTTATTATTAAATCAAAGTTTTCAAAATAAATATGTATGATAAATATTTCATTCAAATTTTGCTGAATCTGTTTTATGATAATCAATGTAGTTCAGAGACTTAAATTCCTTTGTATATAATATGAAGTACAGAATCACCCATTAATCTGTTGTCAAACAATAGTAAGAACACATCGAACTAAACCGAACTGCAACTAGACCTGAAATGAAATTTTCAATTAGGTTCTGATTCACAAAATAGTGAAACCGACTAAGGTCTAGGTCTAAATAATGCATAGAACCAATTCAAACTGGCCAAATTGCACACCTACTTTCAACTATGTTGGCAATTATTCTGTTGCATTTTCCTACACATTAGATGGTCATCAGTTGTTTTCTCCTCTTAACATATCAGCACACCACATGATCTTGCTTATGGTTCCATATCTATAGTCAAGGGATCTGCCCCACTCAATCACTTAATGATGTGCTCCATGTTTTATAGTGTTCTTGTTATCCATCTATTTTCCCATTAAGTCTTGCAGTGGTTCTATAACGTTCTATCCTTCTCATTTTATCTTTTATGACCATATTGGTAAATGTGTTGAAATTGGTAAAGTCAATTATATGCCCAAGCATGTTGCACAAACCTTTGGCCTTCTTGGTTGGGGCCACAAAAATACCCAAACTCTTTAAAAAATATTTTTATCAATATTTTATATTTATTTCACATCATACAGATAATTAAATATTCAAAATTAACTTTATTTCACATTCTACACAAATTTAATTTCACAATATTCAAAATATTAATTTTAATTTTATTTCACAACCTACATATACTTTAATAAAAAAATTAATTTTATTTTATATCCAATACAATCCTTACTAACAAATAATTTTCTTTTTTTTTCTATCTTAAAAAAACTTAAAAATATCTCAAAAATATACTCTAACCAAATGAGACATTTCTCATCTAACTTCATGCGTCATTTGTTAGTATCAGAGAGGCACTGTCATCTTGAACACCCTCCTTTCGGTCATTAGAGGTGTTTGTCTACCATTTGTTTATAGTTCTAGACGTGAAGCTTGAAAGTATGGTAAGCATCATTGGGCCACTTTTCAATCTACTACTTCCTCTTGCAATTTGATTGTCTTTGACTTGGTTTATTCAAACATTTAGATCATATCTTTATCTCCACCCATTTGGTCTTTTGTTATTCTCACTATTTTTATCAATGCACACACGAATAACAAAGTTGTATTTGTTGAAATCTCATTTTGGAAATCTTCTATGCATGCATGCATGTCATTTCTTTTTCTTTTGATGTCACATAGGGGTCACTAAAGTGATTCTCATATGAACAATTGCAAATTTGTGCCTAGGTACGTATGTGGTGAAAATTTTCTAACACACTAAATGGACCTAAATCTGAAATACTCTGTAATCAACTGATTTAACATGAAATTATGCCATATGAATTTAAATTTCAGATTTTAAACTAAGTTAAATGCCATAACTCATATTATTATGCTTTGACGAGAAAATTAACCTAAATGAATCTTAATTATAACAGTTTTGCATATTTACATGACATTTCATAAAGATTTTTGACAACTTAATAATGATCTAGCCATCTAGGTAAAGTGGTAAACTCAACGAACTAATACAAATTAGTAGGAAACTAAAAAGATTTAACTTCCATGCCTCAAACTTGACAATTTAAACATGAGTGTCATTCCAGATCTATGAAGAAGCAATGCTCTTAAATATGTAAACTCATTGAGAATGGAAATAAAACTCAGGAAGATTGAAGAATAGCAAGCTGAGGATTTCTATTCAAAGCCAAAGCTCAATTTGTTCAATGAAAAGGAAAAAAGAGCCAATTTCCTGAAATAATATTCAAAGGAGACATTCAGATCAAGGCTCAACCCAGAAATAAGCAAATAGACACAAAATTCAAAAATTGGAAATAACCGTAAATGACAAGTAGAAAGGAAAAAAAATAAATTCAGTCACATAGTACTGAAGAATAGAAGCCCTAAGAACCACAGAACCTTAACCTCCTGGGGTTGTATGTAGCTCACTGCTGCTCCAACTTAGCCATCCCATGGCACCCAATGTGCAGAGGAAACAAACCCAACTGAAATAAATAGATCTAACAAGATAGTCCAATCAAACATAACCCTATATAGACTCAATCCATCCAAATAGATAGCATTGAGGTGACTCTGGTGCGTTGAAGATATTGTGCTCCATGGGTGTTCACACCATCAACAAACAAATAAAAATCATCAATAGGATACTGGTACACCCCTGGCTAGTTTACTAATCTTGCCACCAAAATGATATGTGCATAGAGCCAGCCTACATTGAATTTTCCTACAATTGCATGATCCAAAACTCTACAGACGATCACAGTTCAATGTATGCTTGAGCTATCTTCCTCAAATCCCATTCGACTTGGAGACCCCGTTTGACTCAACTCTATTAGTGTTATAAGTCGAAATCTAGCCTAATCCAGCTCAATAGTGTTTTGAAACTTAATCGAGTTCAATAGTTCCTCAAGCTAATTCACAAGGACCACAAAGAGGTGGAGAAGCAGCTGTAGGAGCCGCAAGAAATAAAAAGTTCATTCTCAGCATTGAAAGCAAACATCAAAGGAACATACAGAATGTAATTATATACAAACTGATTTAGGTAACACCAAGTCATTGCTACTGCCAAGAATCAAAGCAAAGAACGTGGCTAAGCAAACCAAAAAACAAAAGAATCCTGAAAATACCTGTAATCAATGAGCTTTCCTTCACGTTGACCTTTAGAGTCCAATCTATGACGCATATCTAGGTGGTTTCTAGGCTTCTCCTATGTCAACATGAGACAAGAAGATTAATATCCAGTATAAAATGGAGTATTGCTCAGAAAACTTCTTCAAGATAGCTTGTGGACTAAACGGCATTTGATAGCAGTGGTTAACTTGAGTACTGGGAAGAAACAGTAAATCTATTGATTATGAAACACAACTCATTGTAAACTAATAGCTTTATCCAAAAGTTTTGAGGTCAAAATCTAAATAACTATACAAGAGTAACATATGGTTTCTCTTGTATCACACAAATATGCCATTTAATTGGGTCAAGAAATGGATCGGAAGAAAGAAGAAATGTTTTTATACTTCAGATTATTGTGTTTCATTACTTTTTTCAATGAATGCTAAATTTACCATGGACATCTGTTGGCTCGTAAATGACAATGGTTATGCGTCCAATAACAAAACTAACATCTCAAAGGCCTCACAGTAGCCTACAGATTTGCTTTGCTGAACCCCACTACATTTGATACATCATGGCATGCTATGCATCTACGACAAGATGGAAAAAGTAACAATATGCAAAACTAATTACATAATATCAGTTTACAATCAGATTTTATTTACAAAATGGAGGTCTAATGTGTTATGTAAAAATAGCTAGCCTTGAAAATAAAAAAAAGCTAGCCTTGCCCAATAAAAATTCTATCATCGAAAAACAAGATCAAATTTATGTTAAATTTCAAAGTAGTATTCCAATTAATTGGGTAAGGTGCCAAGGTACTAAAAATGGAAATAGATACAGATATTGATGTGGAACAAAGATGCTTGTGTAGAGATCAACAAGTGAAATAATAGTTTAATCCCACCGAATGTAAAACTTTGAGATTAAATTATGTAATGATTAAGAAATTAACAATCTCATAATATTATTTTTGAACGATATTAAATTATATTGCATTAAAGGAAACTGAAAAATTATCAACTCAAGCTAAAAATAATCTCAATAATAAAAACACAAATAGTAGTAAGGTTGAATAAAATCCAATCAAACAGTAATGTCTAAAGAGAACAAATAATGAGAATTGTTTGGATAGTGAAAGGATGTACAAGTCTGAAAATTCAGGGCTTTCATGCATAATTTCCAGCACATTGAGATTTTCTAATGCAGAGAGGAGGAATTAAGGCAGTTTTAAGACAGTAAGTTTGCTGGCTTGTGGTTGGGTGGAGTAGGGGACATAGAGGCTAGGTGGACTCATGGAACTAGGCGAGCCTATTGCAAAGACGAAGTGAATTGCACGTCGTAAAGTGCTCGACAAGTAGGCAAGGCCTCACACCTTCGTGCGCCGCGAACAGTAAGGCAATGAAGGGCCACGCTCCTCTATGCGCGCGTTTGGTAGATGGATGAAGGTAAGCATTTGTGCTCAGCAGAGACGATGTGAGAAGGTGACTTAGGTGTGGCCAAGTAATGATGTGCTCGGGCGTTGGTGGGCGAAGCATGGCATTGGCAACCACAGCCCAAGCAAAGTCGAAGGAAGAGGTGGCAGTGATTGACAAAGTGAATGCCAAGAGCTGAGAGAGATCCAAAGACTTAATTTGAAGAGGAGGCGAAAGTGAGTGGGAAAGTTTAGGATTCTTACCCAAGGCTAAGCTCTTCCTTATCTGAAATATCGATTCATTCCAAACTAAGAAAATCTCAGGAAAGAAGATAACAATTGGTTTATTCATCAAAATATGATAATTAGGAGACATTTATATAGATCTCTGTTAATCTCTAATTTTTGAAATTTAACTATGGTGAAGTTTGGTTATTAATAAAGAATATAATAATAAAAAATATAATAAGAAAATATAAAAATAAGAATAAATAAGATGATGATGATAACAAAAAATAAATAAATAAAAGTATAATAACATAAAATAAATAAAGCTTTTAATATGGTAGTCAAAGTGAGTAGCTCAAATTGGGTCTTGGTAGAGTAGGTTTTGTTGTACCATTGCAGCTCACGTACTAAAAGAAATAAATAAAAGTTTGAAGTGACGGAGTAAAATGAGTGGGCCTCTAGGAAACACAAGTGTGTTTCTTATCACTATTCCTCACCATTAAAACAGTAAGATCCAAGAGCTCAAAAGCAAATGAAAGAAGATTTCCCAAGGATTGCTGACAACAAAACAAGTTGGAGCCAGTTGGCACTATTGAAATCTGTGCACTACAGATTGCCCAAGTAAATACATGGGAACATTAATAAAGTTTCAGCCTAAAATGGTTACAATGATAGGGTTAATTGTGAGGCCGCAGCACAACAAACGACAATGGGCTCTGTTTGTGCCTATAGAAGGCCCCCTTGTCAGGCTACTGGAAAAGCGTTAGCTCTCTACTGCCTTGCTGAAGATCTTCACTCCGTCCAACCGTTCTCGTCTTCCACCTTCTCCCAGCAAGATCGCCAAGGTTGGAGGCAAGGATTAGTTTCATGGATTCTCGATCTGGCTTTGATTTGCTCATAAATCTCACTCTAGCTTGTCTAGTTTTCTAAAACTAAGCTGATTAGAGAAGCAATTCCCTCAGGAATCAAATCTCTTGGTCTTGTTGAGAGTAGATAGGAGAGATGTGCTCTAGAGCTGTGAATTTATCGATCTTCTCTCTTCACACAATAAGAATTTTTTTGTCAGCTCATAAATCTTTAACCCATCCAGTTCTTAACAATTCAAAGGAATAATTCTTGCTCTTCCACAATTTAAATCTCTTGATACTATTAAAGATAGGCATGAGATGAGCATTTGTGATTGATTGTATTCGATACTTTCTTTTGGCTTGAACTTCTCTTTTCGAGATCTCGTGCTCTACCTTGAACCATCCACACGTGTTTCAAGCGATCTTTGGATAATTTGGATCATCGGAACTCTTTCTTAGATCAACTTAACGTTGGCCAATGAAGCCACTAGGACTTCATCAAACTGCTCAAATTTCTTCAAAGTATTCCTCCAAAATCTTCCATAACAATCTAAGCTCTGGCAAGGTGAACGAACATTTTCTCAGATGATTTTGTAAGGAAAATTCTGCACTAACAAAACCTCGGTTAACGGTTGCAAGCAAGATTGGAAGAAGATAGCATGAAGAGCGCTTGATCTAGCCATGAAATGATCTGGGCCGCTGATTATGTTTTAATCCTAACCATCCAAATTTTTTATCATAACAACCACTTGAGGATAAGCTGGATGGTTTAAAAAATTAAATAATTGGAAAAGAAATGGATCTGGATTGTACATCCGAAGATGATTTGAACTGTCTACATCTTTTTCATCTTTGTCAGATCCAGGTCATGGGGAAGTATAGGATGTTTGGGGGACAATAACAACAACAACAACAACAACTAAGCCTTAATCATCTAACACAATATTCTTTGAAAATGCCACTGCCAATTGAAAAGAGACATGAGTTGTCCTTTTCTTATATCCAAAGGAAAATTATAAATGAGTCTCACTTGAAGTTTCAAAATCGATAAAAAATGAAACAACAATAATAAAATAAAAAAGTATTATTATTGCTTGGCCTTCGAATAATTAAGAAAATTAAATCATGAGTTAGAGATTTCCTTTAAGTTTGAATAGGAGATTTAATTTCATAAAAGTTAAAACTCTAAAGTAAACTAAGGGTTGACTTAAAATTCATTGAAGAGATTTTTTGTAAACAAATATGTGGAGTATAATAATACTACTTCTATGTCTAAAATCATTTAAAAATATTCAACTATTAGTGAAATTTATACTTTTGCATAAAAGGTCCCCAAACCTTCAATCATTTCATACAAGTCCTAAATGATACTACATGAACCTAAATATAATAAAAAACCTTTTTCAAGACCTCGAATAAAATATATTTTTCTAGAATAGACAACTATAGGCATTTAGAGACCAATCCCACAAGAAATGCATAGTAAAAAAACTTGTGCTCAAATTTACATATAAGTCCAAAGTATTTTAAAAAAATAAATGTATAAATAAAACAAAATTTGGACAAATTGACCACCTTTGGTCCTTGTCCCTATGAGTTGACTTTTTTCACTAACTTTTGATTGTCAAATTACAGTCAAAAATAAAATTAATACAATTACCCTCTGCTTCAAAACATAAAATTTCAAGTATTGAGGTGAGCACTGGTAATCCAAATTCATATTCAAACTTCAAACCTTCAAATTTTAAATCTTCAAAATGATCAAATGCCCCAAACTTCAAATCAAATCCAAGTTTCTCTTGGAATGTTAGGCCATCAAATCCCCCTAATATCCAAAAGTTCCCAATTTGATCTAATATCTTAATACTCAAGTCTCAAATTCAAACCTCATTTGAATATTAAGCCCAGTAAATCTCCTAATACCTAAAAGTTCCCAAATCGATCTAATGTTTGAGTTCCTCAAGTCCTTCAATATCTAGGTCACAAATTAGAAATGCCAAACCCTTTAAGTCCCTTAGCGCATCAAATTATCTATAACTACGACAGTTAAGCAATCCTAGGTGTCTTAATCATTGCATTCACAGAAGTCTCATAGAGTCTAAATCTCAAGAAACTTTGTGGTTAATTTCATCCCAATTCATTAGAATATCGCCGGATGATGAAACCTACAATTCTCGATGGATCATTCTATAAATTTTTTGATCGAAAGTTTAACTGAATTAGGATCATTAGTGGATACGTGGACGATAGAACTATGAGATCTTAACAAAAAAAATTTCCCCATCCTCATCCATATTGTGCTATCAATTTAGTAAGCTGACTCTTCCCTTAATCAAAAGTTTCATCTTTCAATGAGGAGACGAGTAATTAACTACAAAGGCATGCCTTAGTAGAAAATTGTTGATCCCTAGAAACTCTAAGCCCAAGATTAACTCTTTTAGGGCGAATCTGATTTCGATCCGCACTAAGAGAAGAAAATTTTTTAATGTTTAGCGTACTCGTTGATTTTCATTTCTTGAGTACACACATCCATACAAACTGACTTAACAAAAAAAAAATACATCATACCATAATTTCTTCACACAAAGGAAATACTAAATATTATACCAAAATCCACACTCACAAAATGGGAAATAAACAAATACAAAATAACTTCTGGAAATAAATAAAATCAACATAAAATAGAATATCCTCTCAATGTAAACCATAAAAAATATTCAACCAACCATGTTAGTATCCTCAGTAGCCAACTTTTCAAATCTGTCTCTCAATCATTAGTCTATCCAGATCAAAGCTATGCAGTCACATTTCAACTGTCAACGATAAAGTTTATTAGAAATGAATTGACGGCTAATCTTGGGATCCACACTAGATTTCATAAAATAAGCTGACTATGGCAATGCATTTGTTGTATTATTTGGGAAAAAAGAAAGATTATGCAAATAAGATTGAATACCTAGTCCAGATTGTGGAGGAAGATCGTAGAGGAAGACATTTTCCTCAAAACAATTTTTGGATATATAAACTTCAAGTAGGATTCAATACATGCATCAATTTGCATCTCGAAGCTTTAAAATAATGTAAATACTAGAAAATGTAAATTTTTGAGTAATCAGTAAATAGACTTAAAACTGCTATTCAATAGGACACACCCAATAAGATATAACCCTATCTTAAAAATGCAAGAAGGAAAGAAAAATGTAAACAAGTTTTCATTAACCTATCACAAGCAATTAAGAAAATTGTTCCCCTATTGACCAAAATTACAAGAACATCTAGATATACATGTATATATGAAAAATATAAACTCGCCACACCATTAACTGTTCAAATTTTGTGTAACATACAATTAGGCAATATAAATTTGCCAGGATTTCAATTTTTATAAATTGTATAACCATATTTTATCAGCATACGAACAAAGCCAGGATAGTCTGCTATTTGAAATTGCCAAACAATTATGAGAGTTCTTAATTGTACAAAGCTAATTTGTAAGCTCCAACAAATCTCATGGAAGCACAAATTAAAGCTCAAAAAATCCCTCTTGAGATGAGCTCAAATTAAAAAAAATATATATTAAATATGCTCCAGCGAGATTTTAATCCTATTTAAACTCAAGACCACATAAGAATGACCAACCTTAATTAATCAAAGTTTCAAACGCTTGCTCAGATCTCAAGTAACTTTAAAAGTTTTAAGTGGAGAATTCATGGCTCATTTCAAGGAGCCAATATTTTTGGTAGTTGAGTGAATAAATCATGATAGTCATCACCAGGCTTGTCCAATCACTTGTCACCAAACATATTATCTCATTCTCATACGATATGGGAAACAAACATCCGTAAGAGGCTTCAAGTTTATAGACAGAAACAACAGAGATTTTATTTGCATTTTACGACATTAAAAGTTTAGAAAGTATAAAAGTAGTATATCATGGGAAAAGGAGCCTTACATTTGACAGGCCAATCTCCAACTCGTCCTGCAGGAATTTAGCACAGAAAGTAAACCAGAGTCATTTCAAAGGAAAAGCATGGTTTAAATACTTTTATGACAACAACGAAGTGGCTTTATTGAATTCTAATCTTTCTTCAGGGCATGTGCAGGAAATGCAATTGAAGATTAGCTGATTAATTAATGATATTGATATTATACAGCCCATGAGTGCGCTATATAGAAGTGGTTGAAAAAACAAGGCCTGCTTAACAATACAATGTTTATAGCTTCGGTTACAACCATAGGATTGTGTGTCATATGCCTATGAGTAACTTTCTATCAAACTATATGCAGGTAGACTAGATTGCAAAACACATAAATAGATATGGAGTATGATTGAAGTTCAAAATGGGAACACTTTCAAAAAATAAAGGCTCATTTCATGATGTCTGTAATTATCTAAGAAATTACAAGAAAAGAAGAGGTGAGATTTAAACCAAGAACCTGTTTCGTACCATGAACATCAAACATATGCCATGTTAACTGTCCGACAAATTCAATGACAAAATCTCCAACCTAAACACCAGTATGATATGAAGCTACTCGGGCCACAGCATGCTCAAGAAACAACTTGAATATTGGTTCCCATAATCATTAGGTATATGCTTAGGAGTTAGGACTACAACTTTTGCATTACAAAGCATCAGGCCTCTAAACAAATATATATTTCTCATGTATGCCAAAATGAAGAATGATGTCTCCAGTGGACAGCACATATGAATATGACAAACATGATTAACCCTCACAATTTTGTGGTTCATGGTACAGCTCTCTTGTTAACTATCAGTGTGATCGAGTGGCATAGGCACCTATGTGCACCAATGAGCTTGTTGAAAAACATGGCTCAAGAAGCATGCCGGGGCACAAGGCAACTGGTGTTTGGTCACCGCATATCTCAGTTGGCATGACTTCGAAATTGGAAAATGGCCTCATCCAATATATTAACCTACAGAATACAATAGGTTTTAAGTCTGCATGACTTTTGTAGTATCAAAATGGTAAATATTTACAAATCTTAAAACGAAGGTTGGCAGACATCTAATTAGTGGAATTTTGGGTCTCTCCCCTTCCACTGGTCATGTATTACATGAAAGAATATCTCGACTCACATTGCTGGAATCAACAACAAGGTATTTCACTCTCTTCCTCTCTCACATTAGACAGAGTATGGTGGAAATTAGAAGAGGAGGCATGGTAGGAGAAACAATGGAGAAGTGCGGAAAACTCCTTAAGTCTCACTATTTTCTCTTCTGTGAGAAATGTCCTATTCAAGTTGTTCTCTCTCCTATATAGGAGGCAAGATGCCATGTTAGATTTCCGATACTTGTATACCCTCATTCATGCACAATCATTTCCCAAGGGATAGCTACCACCCTCCTCAACAACTTTCGGCACCTTGAAGTTATGGTGCAAAAAGTAGATGCAAGAGATCGTCAAATGAAGCTATGATGGCTCTTGAATTGCAACTTACGTATGATTTATAATCCCTGAGAAGCTTCTTCCAACTTACAAGGAAGCAGCCCGGGGTCCCGGAAAAGATACAAGAAATTGGTGCCATTGTCCTGACTCCTGATCAACTCTCAGGAGGTGATGCTACTCACATGAACTTAATACAAAATTACTATCAATCGTCTTGCAGGGTAGAACAAGAATCGGACAGCATATCCTACATGGGACAGGCATAAAGGCCAATTAGAATTAGATTAGGGGAACATACCCTTCAGGCCGAAGTTGGAATTGATGGCCATCACCAATCAGAAAGAGGAATATTGTAAAGGTACTCAGATCGATCAACTCTAAAATGAGGTTACACTCTCAAAAGACAATGTTTTTAGCTGCTTTCAACAAAACCTAGTTTGTGAGAAGAAGATCTAGCCGATTGTCGCAAAGAAAGGAATGATCTAATCTGAGGCAAATACCGTAGTACACAGACGATGTACGTGGTCTAAGATCACTAATCAGAAAACAAGAACATAACACATCCAGCAGAAAAAAAAAAAGACCATAGGAGATCGAGGAAGGAAGAAAGGGAAATACCGCGATGGCATTGCAAGCAGAGCATTTGTCTTCCATGGATGGAGCCAAGGGCAGGGCCCCAAGAAGCAGCACAATAAGTAGCACTGATCCAGGCATCGTCACTCTCCTCTTCTTTGAAATCGAATACCTACTAGCGGCAAGAAGCACGCACTAGAGCATTAGAAAATAAGCGTTGAACGAGGGTCGGCGAGTTTCGAACGTGACGCAAATTTGGGGAAATTATTCAACTCACCTAACTTTGTTAACATTATTTATATTCAACCTCAATATTTTACTTTTATTCCATTTTGGTTGCAGTTGGTTAAGGGCGAGAGTTTGGCTCTTAAAATCGATAACCGTTCGATATTTAACTTAAGTTTAATTCAAATTAAATTTATATTACAGCTTATAAGTTTATAGAATCCAGTTAAATATATATATATTTATTAATATTTTAAATTTATAATAAATTTTTAAATTTTTATTTTACATTTAAAATTAAAAATTAATTTAATAAATTTTAATATTAAAATCAAAATTATCACAAATTTTATGCAGTTTTTTATATTAAAATAATTTTATTTTTCATCATATTTATAAAATTAATATATATTTTTTATTAAAAAATAGTTTACTAACCAAATAACAGTAAGCGGGTAGTTTACTGTCCGGTAAAGGTATAACACTTCTTTTGAAGTTTGAACTAATTTTAGATAATTATTTTTTTTGTCTTATTTAATAAAGTTGTTTAAAATAACTTTCATATTATTTTTTAAAAAAACTTTAATATTATTTTATATTTAGCATAAATTTTATTTAAAACTAAATTTTTTTCATATTTTATATTAATTTAAAAATTTTAATTTAAAGATTTATTTCAGGCTATTAATTTTACGTAAATTTATAAAAATAAAAACATACAGTTTAAATTTCTCTTCACTAAATTTTTTTTACATCTTTTTTAATAAATTACATTAAATTTATTTGTTAAATTATTATTTAAAAAATTTATAAATACATAATTAAATATTAAAAATTACTTAGAATATAAAAAAATTAAAATTAAAATAATAATTAAATATATTTATAATAATTGAATATATATTTTAATTTTTTTTATTTAAAACTTAACTATTAACTTTATTGAATTCATTAAAAAGAACTTATATAAAAAATATTTTACATGAGAGAACTCAAATAGCATATTTTTATTTTTTTATATCTATACGAAAGTTGAATTCTATTTTAAAAGTTCGAATAGAATAACATCAAAATTTAATTATAGTTAATAATTGTCATAATTTTTAACAAAATGGTTATGATATTGCTCACCCCATTTTTTAATGAATCAACTGTGGTGTTAACTAAATTTAGAAAAGACATTTCTTTTCTTTGTCACAATATATTAATATTCGTACTACCTGTTTAACAATTGAATTACCCGACTCATCCTATCAACTCATTTATTATAATTTTTGAGATATTATAATATAATAAATTTAAATATTTTTACTTTAAATCAATATAATTATCAAAAATATAACTAAATTATGTAATATATATTTAATAATTAATATTAAATATAAAAAATATACAAAATTTGATAAATTAGTTATTAACGGATCATAAATAAGTTGACTTGTTAACTCATACTTGAGTTTTTTTAGACTAATCAAATTTAAATTGATCTATTTATAATTTGTATAGAGGTAATTCCATTTAGGCCCCTGAGCTTTACTCGACTTATCACACAGATTCATAATTTTGAAAACATGCCAGACAGGTCCCAAAACTTGCTGTATAGGTCATTATGGTTATTCTGTGACAGTATCCGTTAAATGTTGTTAAAATTACGAAATATTCTTATTTACCCTTTCATATTTTCAATCTCTGACGGCCCGCCGCGCCGACGTTCACGCGTGCGAGAACCAACTAGGGTACAATTATAATTTTACATTAAAAAAAAATTATGATTTCTTAATTAAAATTTTAATTTAATAGAAAATATTTAATGGGAGCTTATTAGAAGCTTTTTATAAATATTAAGGATTACAATTACTTATACAGTAAGTTTTGAAGACCTATTTGGTAATTTTTAAAATTGTGAATCTATATAGTAAGTCGAGTAAATTTTAGGAGGCTAAATAGAATTACCCCGTTTTTATATATATAAACTTAATTTATACCCAATTAAGTTGAATTTAATTCGAGTAAAATTCACGAATCGATCAAAAATTGCCGGCTTAGTTATACGGTTGTACTGAGTGTTGACAAGATTTTCTCTCTCCACCTCGGTCTCTTCCGAATGTCCGATGCCTCCGCCCACCCTGTTTCCCTCTCCTCAACCAAGGGATTTGAGCTCGGTACCGCCGCCGGCGCCGGCGACGGCGCCAATGGCGTCGGACGCCTGTTCCGACGGGTACACGGCCAAGGAGCGGGAGATCGCTGACATAATCATCAATCTGCTCTACTACGATTCCGGCAGCCGCCGCAGCAGGCAATCAGCCTTCGTTTTTCCAAGGTGGAAAACAAAGAAGAAGCGCTCTCCCCCCGCGCCTCCTCCTCGTCCTCCTCCGTGTCATCTTCCCCAAAATTGTAATGACTGCTTTCGCCAATTCGGTGGTGATGTTGGAGAAAACTCCTCGGCTTCCAGCCCTAATACCCCGCTCACATCCTTCTTCTGCTTGGCTTGCGATAAGGAAAACGAATCCGGCCCGGCGCCGCCGGTGAAGACATTGAAGGGGGCGAACTACGGGCATATGGAGGTAATCCAAACCCTAACTGGATTTCGGCCTTTGCCCCTTTTCGATTTTGCTTATTTACCTCATCCAGCAACCCTCACAGGAGGTACGGAGTGGGCACGGCGATCGGAGTCTACGCACAGCGCCGCCGGCTGGAATGTGCGGCTGTGGAGATAACGATGATAGGGTTTTTCTGGTGCCGGACTTGAACGTGCTAGCGGAAGAGCTGGTGGTTGCAGCGGCGCCCGCGGCGGAGGGAGAGATGCGGAGGCGGAGGATGCAGGAGGCCTACGAGATGGCTAGCCGGAGGATGGCGGCGGCAGAGGCTAGGAGGAGGCGGAGGGAGCTGCGGAGGCCGAAAAGTTCCCTTCCTCGAGCGGCTGCCATGCCCAGCGCGTAAGGTGATAGGGTTTGTCATCTAGCTAGTGGATTCAGGGGGAGGCCATTTTTTTTTTGTTAGTTTTATTATTGAACAAATATTTCTAAAAATATTTTATTCTGTTTTTTTTTTTTTGGATACGATATTTTATTCTGTTATCTCCTCAAGGTTAATAAATTTAATAAAATTTTTAATGAGATTTAATAAAAATTTTGATGTGATTGATTTATATATAATTTAGATATTAAGTTCTATTTTACATACATTTTTGTTTTGATTTCTGAAAATAATGCTTCAAATTAAATTTTTAAAGGGTATTAATGTAAAGGGGCATTTTCGTGAGCTAAAATTTTAAATATTATGTAAATATGTAAAAAGAAATAAATAATTAGATTAAGTGTTTAGTATGTAAATAATACATTTTTATGTGTTATGTATGCACATAAATATTTTTATGTTTAATAAGTTTTTTTTTTTAATTTTTTTTGTGTTTAAATATGGAATGTTCATTTTTTTAATTATATCTTGATTTATTTACCCATTTAAAGAAAAAATAATTAATAATTTTATCATTTTTTATTTTCCTTTTATACTATTCATGGGTCTTTTGTATGAGTAAAAGGCGGAATGGTGTAATTTCTTCGTCGTTCCTCTACTTAATAGCACATTTCTATCTTTGAATTATGTGAATATATATTTTTATTATGTAAAAATATTTTATGACTTTACACATCATAAATATTCTTACATAATTATAATATATATTTTAAATAGTAAAAAATGCTCACACATGACTGTAATATGTCTTTATAGAGTTAAAATATAGGGGGATTTACATACAGAACACTGAATTCATCATAAATTATGCATTTCATCATCTTTTAGTAAATATTACATATATCACACTCTACTTATGAATTTTACATTTCTATTGTAATAATAGGAATGTAAAAAGAGTGTGATATATGTAATATTTACTAAAAGATAGTGAAATACGTAATTTGTGATGAATTCAGTGTTCTGTATGTAAATCCCCCAAAAATATATAGTTCATATTCCTCTTTTTTAAATTTTATGTAACATTTCAATACTTTTACAAATTTCTAATGTAGGAGAAATTATTTTTTATTATAGAGATAAAATGCAAAAAATAATATTATTTAGGCCTTTTCATGCATATGAGGCCTGCTTATTTGTATATCTCGTATATTTGATTGTCTAATATCTATGCGTACTCAATAATTTTTCCTACTTTTAGTTCATAATTCATTGATGATAAAGAGCAATGAGGCTCGATTAATTCTTCACTAACAATTGTTCGATTTCGTGCTATTTGAAATGTTATATTATTTGGATGTCATTTTAGGTAAATAATAGATTATAAATACATATATTTCATAAAAAAAAAGATTTTGTATGTGGCAGGTAGGACACACATCAGCAGGTGGTACAAGTTGCATCTGCTTACTAACTGAAATTTGAAACTCGATTTAGAACTCACTCGGATTTCACTCAATTTAAAATTGACTCGATTTTTTTATAACTCAAAATTAGTTTACTAAAAAAAAAATCGAATGAACTCGATATCTGTACAATTATATGAATATGTGAATATATGACATAAAATATATATCAAAGAAATTTAAAATATATATTAAAAAATTATATATAAATAAATATATAATACATATACAATAACAAATAACAACAACCAAGCCTTAATCCCACTAGGTGAGGTCGGCTACATAAATCATTTGTTTCCATTACGCTCTATTAGTTACTAAATTCTTATCTAACTTTTATAATACATATACATTTAACTAAAAAATATAATATAATATATATTATATGCAAAATAAATTTTTAAATAAAAAAAAGATTAAAAATTAAGTATGATTTAGCTCGAAAATCAATTCGAAATTAACTAAATTTTCATTAACTTGAATCAAAGTCGACTCAAAATTTTCGAATTGGACTTGAAACTGACTCGCTCGCTTGAACTGGACTTATTATCAGTCCTACATCAGTCCAATGAGATTATGCATCTTCATATGAAAGAGAATACCTCAACTATTCTTAAAATTAATCGATATACTGAGAAATAGATGTGTAACTATAGGTATTACATTAAAACGCAATCAAATGTCCCTAATAGATTGACAAATATCAACTTTCGATTGAAATACATTAATATAGCAAACATTACGTGTGTAATCAGAGTATTATGTTAAAAAATCGTCATATAGACAAGATTAAAGTCAAATTGCCCATATTATTTTTAAATACAATAAAAACTAATTAATTACTCACACAATTTCTTATGTTCAGTTAAAATAACTTATTACGCAACCAATCGTACTCTAAATGCTTGTACTCCACTTGAATTCAATGTAATGCAATGAATAGCTGCAAAACATCACTATTCAACTCAAATTCATTGATATGTCATAAATCAATCCCAAAAAGAGCCTATTCTCTTAA
>KZ451936.1:275016-287693 GCA_002786265.1 Apostasia shenzhenica | reverse complement strand
TAGCATAATACTCTTATTACACACCTAATATTTGCTATATTGATGTTTTTCAGTCGAAAAATGATATGTGGCGATCTTTCAGGGACAATTGATTGCGTTTTAATGCAATACATACAGTTATACATCTTTTTGTTAGTATTAGTATATCAATCAATTTGAAGGGAATAGGGCTCTTTTAGGGTCTGATTTATGATATATCAATGCATTGAGTTGAATAGTGATATTTTTACGGCTATTCATTGCATAACGTTGAATTCAAGAGTAGTACAGACATTTAGAGTATGATTCATTATATAATAAGTTATTTTAACAGAATACAAGCAATTGTGTGAGTATTCAAATAGTTTTTAATATTTTTGAAGAGAATATATACAATTTGACTTTAATCTTGTCTATATGTAGGTTTTTTAACATAATACTCTGATTACATACGTAATATTTGCTATATTTATGTATTTCAATCGAAAATTGATATTTGGTGATCTATTAGGGACATTTGATTACGTTTAAATGTATTACCTATAATTACACATCTATCTGTTAGTACATTGATTAATTTTAAGAGAATTTACTCTTTTAGGGTCTGATTTATGACATATCAATGAATTTGAGTTGAATAGTGATGTTATTGCAGCTATTCATTATTTTACGTTGAATTCAGGTGGAGTACAAGTATTTAGAGCACGATTCATTACATAATAAGTTATTTTAACTGAATTCAAGCAATTGTGTGAGTATTCAATTAGTTTTTAATGTATTTGAAGAGCATATATGCAATTTGACTTTAATCTTGTCTATATGAAGGTTTTTTAACATAATACTCTGATTACACACATAATGTTTGCTATATTTTTGTATTTCAGTTGAAAAATGATATGCGGCGATCTATTAGGAACGTTTGATTGTGTTTTAATGTAATACCTGCAATTATATATCTTTTTGTTAGTATATCAATCAATTTGAAAGGAATAGGCTCTTTTAGGGACTTATTTATGATATATCAATGCAGTTGAGTTGAATAGTGATGTTTTTACGGATATGTATTGTATTACGTTGAATTCAAGTGGAGTACAAGCATTTAGAGTACGATTCATTACCTAATAAGTTATTTTAACTAAATACAAGCAATTGTGTGAGTATTCAATTAGCTTTTATTGTATTTGAAGAGAATATATGTAATTTGACTTTAATCTTGTCTATATGATTTTTTAACATAATACTCTGATTACAAACGTAATGTTTGCTATATTGATGTATTTCAATCGAAAATTGATATTTGGTGTTCTATTAGGATTATTTGATTGTATATTAGGTCATGACATCAAATTGCATATCTATTAGGTCATGACATCAAATTGCATATATATTCTCTTCAAATTGCATATATTACCTGTCATGACATCACCACAGTCAGGATGCCATGGAGGTAGCAAGGGACCTATCCTGGCTTCAAACCAGCCTAGGTGAGAAAAACTTGTTATTGCTATCAAAAGCATAACGGGTGTAAGGGCACCATATGGTACCTTGACACCACTGCTCACCATAGGCATTAACAAAGTTAACCAAATGTCTAAATGCGGCTAGCTCAAAAGTCTGGCAAGGAAAAGGCCTTGCTATACTTAAGCTTACCTAACTTTTAAGACAGGTATCTAAATGAAACCATGGTTGGCCAAGATTTCCAGGATGGTCTCCAGGTCAACCCTTGCCTTAAAGGGATTGAAGCAATAGCTGGAATATATCTTATAAAAACTTTTTGAAACTCTTATATCATTAACGAACACTTGAACTAATGATAAATCCTCGACAGACTTCCGTATGCTGTCAAATGTGTCCTTTGATATCGGTTTTCCAATCTCAATAATTCTATAAAGAGAGAAGAATGACAGATACAATTGGACAAGTTGATCAGCACGCTCATCATGAACCGCCATTAAGCGGCGATGATGAGTGGGAATAATGCGAGGATAACCAGCATTGCTGAGGGAGACGAATACAGGAAGAAGTTCTGGATCTCTCTTCACTCCTCCATAGGCTGTGATGAGTGAACTTGTACACTGCTTTAAATACAGTGCACAAAAGAGTATACCTGATTTCCTCTTCAACCTGTATACCTGCCGTAAGAACAGATGAGCTGAGATACAAGACTCCTTTGTTAGACCATCAAGCACTATCAATATAACTTTTATTATAAGATATCTTGATAGCCTATCGTGTTCCAACACTTTCGGCTCACCACCTCTACAGCATGCTCGATGAAAGTGGCAAATCCCTCGATCGAGTACTTTTAAGAGGATGAGCTTCTTTTCCTTTCTCCGCTTCGAATAGGCGCGTAAGCATTGACTGACTAATCCTTTGAGTTCGCCCCATTCCTTGGAACTTTAGCTTTCTCCTGCTATAGCCAATGGAAAAAAGGTTATGCCAATGGAAAAAATTGATATGCAATTTGATGTCATGACCTACCCGTTATTCTATTAGTTTTATTGTATTTGAAGAGAATATATATGCAATTTGACTTTAATCTTGTCTATATGAAGTTTTTTAACATGATACTCTGATTACACATCGAATGTTTGTTGTATTGATGTATTTCAATCGAAAATTAATATTTGGCGATTTATTAGGATTATTTAATTATGTTTTAATGTAATAGCTATAATTACACATCTATTTATCAGTATATCCAACTAGTAATTTAATTGCCGGTATTTAGTTAAAATGATTAAATATACATAAATAGATCACTAAATATGTGTATTCAGCTAAAATACGTCGATATAATAAGAATAAGTTGCGTAATTACCAGTACTAAGTTACAATACCTCTAAATGTTGTAAATCATTACCTAAATGCTGGCATTTTGTTTAGATACACAAACAAATCATTGAAAACTCAAATAATTGCCAGTATTTGGTTAAAATAACTTGATTTGCAATCGAACAGTCTCTAAATGCATGGATTCTACTTGAATTCTTTGATGTAGTAACGTATAGTTGTGTAATTATTTTTATTTAGTTCAAATATAATGATATGTCCTTGATTAGTAGCTAAAATTGTTTATTATGTTAAAATAATTCGATATACTACTGAGAATAGGTATAAAAGCATTTGAAGTTAACATTTCTCGATATGCAACGAAATAATCCATATATACACGTATTCAGTTATAATATAATGGTATAATAAATATAAGTTGTGTAATTACGAGTAATAAGTTGAAATCCAAGATATGTAAAAGAACGATACTTAAATACTAGTATTCTATTTAATTATAGAGAAAAGCCATTGAATTGTCTAATAATTGCTATTATTTCGTTTAAATAACTCCGTATGTAATGAAACATTCCCTTAATCAGTGCATTTAACAACAAATCAATGATATTGCAAGTAATAATTGTAAATTAGCTTCAGATTAGTTCAAATACAATGATTTTTGATCAATTTAACTCTAAAAGTATCTATTAAGTTAAAATACATTGATATACTATCCAATAGTTATATAATTACGAATATTAAGTTGAAATACCTTGATATGCGTAGAATCAGTCTCTAAATACTTTTATTAAGTATAAATAATTTGATATAACATATATAAGTTGTGTAATTATAAGAAATGACTTATAATATCTTGATATGCAGCAGATCAACACCTTAATACTTATATTATAGTTAAATGCATTGAAAAATGAAATAATAATTATAAAATTACTAACATTCAGTTAAATTAACATGACATGTGTCAAATCAGTTTCAAAATGTGTGTATTTAGCACAAATTTATCTATAAAATAATAAGAAGTGTATAATTGCCACTGTTTTATTCAAATATATTAATATGTGACAAATAGTTCGTAAAAGTATCTATTAACTTGAAATACAAAAAAAAACTGTCATGTAGTTTTATAATTGCTAGTATTCAAAGAAGATAGCTTGATAAGCATTGAATTAGTCTGTATACATTTGAGTTCAATTTAAATATAACAATATAACTAAAATATGTTGTGTTTTAATGGCTACTCGGTTGAAATACTATGACATATGGTAAATCGATGTCAAAAAGCTAGTACTTTATTCGAATACATTGAAAAATCTTTGAATAGTCGTTTAATTGCAAGTGGTGAGTTAAAATAGCTTGATATTCAACAAATTCGACACTAAATGTCTGTAATTAGGTTAAATTCATCTGTAGAGTTAGGAGTACTTTTATAATTCTCACTATTCAGTTCAAATACATTAATATGTAATAAATAAGTCTCTAAAAGTGTCTATTGAAATAGATCAATACACATAAATTAGCTGTATATTTACTAGTTTTTAGTTAAATATAATAATTTCAAGATAAAATGTATGTTTATATAAACTACAAAACTTTTATTTAATAAAATTTATGAGATCGTATATATATATTACTCACTTTGTAGATTTTAAAATTTTTTATTATTTTTAAAAATAATTTACATGCATATAATTTTGTAATATTTAATAGTATAATAGTGACATATTAATATTACTATAGCTGAATTATAAATAACTAAATTTAAATATAAATGGTGGCAGCTAGTGGTGGCAATTGATGGTATTAGTGGTTGCCTCAAGGGGTTGTCAGTGGCACATGATATTGCTATTAAAAGTGATTGGCAAATAACGTGATTGTCGATGTTATCGGTTGGTGAATTATTTTTGATAGTGGTCGAGTTATAGTAATGAAGTGTCCGGTGACGATTGATAGAGTAGTAGTAAATAAGTGGTAGCAGTCAATATCAGTGTATTTATAAATATATTTAAAATATTTTATAAATACATAATATTTATAATAATTTTTTAAATAATTATAATTAGCATAAAAAGTTTTAAAAATTTTAAAAAAAAATTAAATATGTGTTTTTGGTAAATTTGAGGGTTAAATTATAAAATAAAGAACAATTATATAAGTGGAGAAAATGACTGCAGTCGGTCTTTTGGAGGGCATACCATGGTCTGTTTCGTCCTCTCTCTCATTCAATCAATGCAGGCCACCGTAGCCGGGAGCTCCCTCGCCGGTGTCGTCCCCGCCTCCTGGTCCCAAGGACGTAACCCTCCGGCTAGTTTTACTGCGCGCTGCGGCAGGTTGGGAAACCGTCAACGAACAATTCCACTTGCATGTTCCGCCTCCACTATCGATCACTGCCCTGGATACGAACCTATAGACGTCATTGCGATTGGTAGCCGGAAGGACGCAGTCATCGATTTCTGCTTAGCTTCTCCATCGACATCCATTTCTCGATTCAGATTTTGGTAAGCCCACCCGACCCCGAAACCCTCATTTATAACTTAGTGCTTCATAACGTTTGATTTGATGTTCACCCTCTTGATTGTAAATTACGCTATTACTTTTCTCTTTTGTTTTGTTATGTTGTGATTTGCGTTGGCTGTTAGATGGGAAAGGGTGTAAAACTGGACGGGATTATTAGGTATGGCTGTTAGGCACTATGCTGTTTGTTTGCCAGGTTTTTTTTAACCTGAATTAAAATTAACCTTATATATTACATCATACACAAATTCTAACATTAAACTAATAATATTTCAATTCCTACACAAATTTTAACATTAAAATTAACTTTATTTCACATTTAAACAAATTTCATTATAAAAAACTAATTTTATTTTACATATTACACATTTTTCAATAAAAAATAAATTTATTTCAAATATTTCATTTCTAAATAATGCGTCAATTAAAGGCAGGAAATTTTGAGGAACCGTCTTTTAAGATAACTAATGAAAATCTTTCTCGAGGAACCATCCTAGTGGAGGATTAAAGATTTAACCTCATGAACGTTTTTTTATGGAGACTCCCTACGGCCTTCTGGGAACTTCTTTATACCATATTACCATGAGGTCACATTCCATTGCCTTGAGGAAACTCCCAAAGGCCACCATGAGACATTCTAAGGTCTTTCAGAAAATTCTAAATTTCATGAGGAAACTTTAAAAGCCCCAAATAGAAGTTGCAAGTACTAACGCTTAGAGAAAATGGGTAACTAATGAAGATTTTTACTTTGGAGTTAACGAGGAGTGACTTAATGGAATTGCTAGAGAACTCAAATGAAGGTTCGAGGGATATCAGGGAATCAACCTTCCATAGCGTAACTAGGTAAGATTGAGATTGGACTTTCCAACTTCGAGCTTCATTGATGGGGGAAGGTCCTGATGAACAAATTGTTTTGTCAGGAGGGTTCGAGAAAGGAATTTCAAATAGTAACCAAAAAGCTGCTGGAGGAAGTTTAGTGACCACGAACCTTTAGGTCACGATGAGTCCAAATTCCTACCCTCATTCATAAAAAGCTATAATGACTTGCCACGAATGAATTCAAACTTTGTCTTTGTTCATGAGAGGTACCTTGTATCAATGCGAAAAGCTCCTTTACTCCGAGGCCTAAGAGCGACCACTGGACCATTGACCCAAGACATGATAAAGTTCTATAAGTTCCCAAATTGTAGTTGGAGCTCCTCCAACCAAATGCTGTCACAACATTGCATTTCTATCGTTGTGCTGCATGTCTATCACGAGGTAAGGCTACAAGATTTGTCTTTATTGTACATGAGAAAAGGGTGTAATAAGAAAAATATATCAAGGGTAGCTCGGTAAAAGGCTTTTTCGCTTCTTGTTTCTTCCCTTCCATATAAAGGAGGGGAAATATTATGTCACAACCCGAGATCCAAATAAGTGAATCCCGTGCCATGAACTATCAATATTCATTCATTTAGCAACGGAAACATTTAAAACTATTATCATCTTAATGATTAAACAGAGCTGCTAAAACTTCTCTGCATAAAAATAAATTAGATATATAACCACTAAAAGTATATAATATTATATTCCAAATATTTATAAGATACATCAGACAAACTCACATCTTAGACATACAAGATGATGCTGTTTGTCATGAGTCTCAAAAACAATTATGTACACGTTTTATTCACATATCTAAAAGATATCACACAACTGACAAAAACATCACCTCCTACCAAGGGGAGAAGCTCTCCTAAAGCTTTAAAAAAATGGCAGTAAGACTCCAATTTCAAGTATGGCTCTCAATCTGAAAATTTTGGTGTAAAGAAGCGAGCTTACTACTCAGTAAGAGGGCTATACAGCAAATGAAATGAATACACAAAGTTACTTAGTTTATTAAATCGGTCTTTCATAATAACTTTTTAAAACACACAGTAAGATAATTCATATGCCACAAGCGGATGAAATGTATATGAAATACAATACATATATACATCCCACCGAATATACACAGATGAGAAACAATGTATAACCTACTGGCCAGAGGTTTCAGATATCCTCGAAAGAGGAACAAATACATATTCTAGTTAAGATTTTGTTCTCATATTCAGATTCCGTCATGGGCCACATGAAATGACTTCTAGCACCAAAGAAGTCTATCCACATGACGAGTTACAGTGCTCATATTTCAAACTTAGGATGAAATCCCACAATTTACTTGACTAGTCTTCACAACATTCCTGAAATTCAAACAAATAAGAATTTTGCAAATATGCAATAAACATGCTCTATGTGTTAATCAAATATTTCTTTTTCAACTTATAACATTCTTATATTATTCATTTACAGGCAGTCATTTTATAGCTCGTGAATAACCATCTGTCACGAATTACATCTGAGAAATACTTTTCAAAGAAAACCTCTACAAATTTTGCCCATTAAATGGAAGCTCTTTCCAAAAGTCTTGGTTGAATAGACTTCTACCAATACTCAGCTTTTCCTTCCAACATAAACGTAGCAAATCTGATTCTATCTTCATCTCCACATTTCATTGCAGCAAATATTTTCTCCAATTTATTTATCCAATCTTCGGCTTCATCAGGATCACCAGTACCTTTGAAGTAAGGTGGATCTAACTTCTTGAATTTCTCAAGTGTACATTCCTTATTATTTCCAGATGACTCTGACTGCTTCTTTTTGTCTTTATGGTAATTGCCTTGTTCAATTTATTTTTCTAATAGAGTACTAACCCTGTCTAAAGTCTCATATATGCTCTTAAGCTGAGTCTCAACTCTAGGAACTTCTCTTCTAATATACATCGTTTTCTTCACCTATAGATAAAAACTAGATGATCAAATTTAATTAAGAATCATCTATTATCTATCAAAAGACACAGGGCGGTAATTGCTCGTACTCGCCCCATTTCATAATGAGGCGGGGCGGGTTGCGGGCGCGGGTAAAATTTTAGTACCCATGCCCGTCCCATTAGGGGCAGGTCGGGGCGATTTAATCGAGTACGAGTACAAATTTCCACTTCTAGGCTCTGTTTGGCAATTGGCTAAAAAATGACTTATTTTAGCCATGGTTAAAATCTTAAATTTATTTCAAAAAAACCTTTAAAAATTATTTTATATCTCATTCTATGCAAATTCTAACATTAAACAATCACTTTATTTCACATCCAACACAATTTTTAATATAACTCACTTTATTTCACATCATACACATTTTTCTAAAAATTTTCACAAATATTTTCCAAACTATCTTTTTTTCCTCCAACCAAACAGAGCCTAAATTTCTTGCACCTAATTTGATATTCATCGCCCCTTTGACGTCTTTAGAATGTAGGGTAGGACTTCCCACTTGTCCTAGCATTTTCTTGCATGTTGGCTTCTAGACACGCTAGAAATAGCCTCAAATACCATGCTTCCTTCAAGATGTTTCGAGTGAGCCCTCCAATTCAAAATTGACGATTGTTTTTTTTCACCTAGATTACATGCCTAAGGCACAATGAAGTTCAGACCCAGTTCTCTTTTGATGAAGAAATATCTGTCACTCTAGTTTGCATTAGAACTCTGAACCTTGGAGAATAGCGCTTTCAATCTCACCTTCAATAATATAACACCTATTGTAGTTGTTGTTTTGTTGCTAGTGATACAACCACTAGAAAGCTTCTAAAATCTAGCTTATTCCTTGCTTGTTTAGAAGTATCGACAATACATGTGCTAGTGGATTGGCATAGGCATGGGCTTGACTTGAATGCTTGCATGCGGGTTGGGGCAGATCAACTAGGCTTGAAGGGTGAAATTGCTATAAATGCCCGTCCATAGCCCTCGATTGACCTCCCGATTGATGCACCTAATCTTTAGTCAATTTGAATATTTCCCGTAATCTTGAGAAAAAAATGTAGTTGTGCTCTACTTTAACAGTATCCGTAGATGAGTATTTCTTTATAGTGTTCTTGTTTATTCGCCAGTCAAGGCAAGATAAATGAAGGGAATTGAACAAAGGGCAAAACAAAGTGAGAAAATACTTGTTTTTAGTAGTTTTATATATTTCAATGATCGTAAATAGAATTGAGAAATATATTCTATATCTCCCCACTTTTCAAAACTAATAAAAAAAGTAATTTCCAATAACTTTTTTTTTCATATAGATAGTTTTTGTATAGGCAAATTGGTTTCTTTTTTTGTTTCAATAATAGGTTATATTTATCAAATTTCACAACAGTAATGTCTTCTAAGATGCATTTGTCATCAGAGATGAAGAAGATATTTTTAACGGTACTAATACTAATGTTAGAAATAAGTGTGGGCATACCTTTAATATGGTGGGAATGAGTTTGATCTTTTGTTCATCTTCAACAATCCTGATGTTCACAATGGAAACATTCTCATTGACCAGTCCCACGGTTCTACACACACCCAGATATCGAAACTCCAGTTGTCTTTTTGAGCAAGAAAGACTGATATTTATGATATCTGGGAGGATGGTTATGTGAATGACCTCACCTTTTAGAACCATCCTTTCATCAGGGGTGTATCACATGATATCTACTGGGTCAACTCAATCTCATCTCTGTTGTACACATTAATAAATACTCAATGTTCAACATTTCCTACGGAACATTGTACTTTCTCCCATCATATAAATATCTTGTTAACAGAATATGGCTCTTCTCTCATCAAGCTTAATAGTATATTTTCTCAAGCATCTAATATGGTTGGGGAATTTATAAACTATGGCTTTGCTAGATCAAGTTAATGTACTCCCTAGACTAATCTATGATTTTTTAGCACATTTTCTATTTTTTCATTGAATCAAGAGGTTTCTTTAACTTATTAAGGCAACAGATATCCATGTGTAGTGATGCATGTTTTATTGTAGAAATCTGAGAAATTAGCTGACAAGTTTTTTGTTGATAAATTATTGCAGCTAACAAAATGCTAATTTGAACCTTCAAAATTTAGCAAATCATAAGATTTCGTACATTCATCTCATTATTTGCTTAGCATTTGTTTAAGTGCCATTGTTTTTCCTATAGGACTATTTGTTCTAGAGATCCGATGAAGGTGCAATTATTTGAAAGGTCCCTTGGCAGAGGTACTCCCATTCATCCTGCACCTTTTTTTTTCTTTTAAAGCAGTAAATTGAATAGTTTAGTTAATAGCAAGCACTGACAAGATGAGCGGTGACTTAATAATTATGTGTTGAACATACTGATTACACTAAATATGTCATTGTGACACCACATAATCAGATAAAAATGAGAAAAGAGGCATGCCATTATGACCGGGTTATCGAAGCACTATAGAAGTTTATCATGTGGGGTCACATCTGGTTCGATATTTTAGCTTTACCGATCCTCTATTGATGAATTGTTAAAGTAAAGGACTTGGTAAAAGGAATCTGAGTGGTGCTGAACAAAGGTTATGGTATGTTAAGCATGTTTATTGACATGTTTTTGAGGGATTATTGTTGGGTTCATGATCTTTGATAGATTAATTTATAGTTTGCTGCCAGTTTAAACTGCTTTTCATGCATGCATAATGCTCATAAGCTATATGAAGCAAAGATATGATATAATGATACTGATATGATACGAATACAGCTATATGGTAATTTTTAAAAAAGTAGGATACAAAATAATTATATATATGTATATATAATGTGTCATATTTTTATACTTAACTTGTAGATCATATGGCAGAACATAATAACTTATATATACCTTGTTGATATAAATTTTAAAAACATATTTTAATTTTTTTTGAAATAAATTATATTTTCATATTCTCAAATGTTATTGATACTACTAAAAAATAATATTATAGATAATCTAATTTTAAAAATAAGTATCCTTCAACAACTATTAAATTATTTTAAAAATATAACTTTAAAATAACATCATCAAGTTTGCTTGATTGGTTTCTAACGTGCCAAAGAATATTTAAATGAGATGAGAATTTAATACACATTAGTAGACGAGGTTTAGTTTTAATCTAAATCTAACCCAACTCAATTAGCTTGACACGATTGAGATGTAATTAACAAATAATATAGTTATTGTGATATGGATTCAGATATACTGATCTTGTCAAAGTATCTGAATGCTTTTTTCTTTCTTAGTCATTCATTCATTGTATAAATTATAAATAAATGAAATAAAAAAGGGCCAAAGTCTTATTTTTTGTAATACAAGCTCGATTTAGGTAAAGATGCTTGATCAACGTCTAACGGAAGCAGCAACAAAGCGCCTGTTGAGGTAGAAAATGCCATAGTGTCACTGACGTCTATAAGACTACAAAAAGTGGTAAGCTAAATTAAAGGATGCAGCAGTTTACGGATACTAAATCTTTTTCTCTTATCAGAACTATAATATACGTGAAACTCTCTCTGTTCCCAACTACATGAACTTGATTTGTCGCGCTTCCATCATTACCTTTCAAGTCTAAACACGAGTAATCGTCTTTTATGTACGGGCACTTCCTTTGTGCAAGTTGGACGCACTGCTCCAACAGTTTTTTTTTAATTAGAAGTATCGGGAAGTATCAGACACATATCAGATAAGTATTGAATTTTTAAAAAATAAAAATAAAAATTGATACTTCATGTGACGCATCGCATACTTATTAGTACAGTATTTTGGAGTATTGGTATTTGATACGTGTATGATACAGATACATTAAATTTCGTAAAATATTAGTACATTATAGCTCATAAGAGGCGAGGAAATAAAGTGTATGTAGAGTGAATCATTTATCACGAGGAGTAAACAAATTGTACACAGATTTTGGAGGAAAGCATATACAATTTTCTTATTGGTATTTTTACGTATAGACGCCATTGTCATCCTGATGCAGCGCGGGAATCGATTTAAGGCGATCCTAACGCTACCAATATTAAAGACACGTGCAATGTTATGTTGCTAATTTGAGGAGATCGAATTAAGTTGTGCAAATTATACTAATTAGCAACGACCACATATAGGGGTGGCAATTTGTACCCGTACCCGATAAACCCGCCCCGACCCGCCCCTAATGGGACGGGTATGGGTACTCAAATTTTACCCGAAACACCCGCCCCGCCCCGTTATGAAATGGGGCGGGTTCGGGTATGAATCATATAGACCCGCCCCGCCCCGTACCCGATTTAATAAATTTAAAAATTTCAAAAATTTTAAATTTTAATGGCTAAATAAAAATAATACTTTGGAAAGAGAATGCATGTACTCTTTACTGTAAAGTTTTTCTTACTTGTGATAGTTGACATTTCCAGTTGGCTCTTAAATCAATTGATACATGTTGCCTGCAAGGGTCTTATAACTACCTCATATTTGATTTTCTCTTTAATTGTCATATGCTTGCTTTATATAGAAATTCATGCTAAGAAAGTTGGCAAAATTTGAA
>KZ451936.1:243389-257748 GCA_002786265.1 Apostasia shenzhenica | reverse complement strand
CATAAACTTTTAATAGGATTTTCTAAAGAAAATTAAAATACTCCAAGCAAATTCAGTGAAACATAGGCAGATAAAATAAGAGATTATCAAATTATTAAAGACTAACCACCATACAATAAACTTAACTCCTTAATTTTAGGAAATCAAAGAGTTTACAATATGTCTAAAATTATTCCAGCAAGCCAAATACGCAGAATGAATTTAGCAGTAGGATATTGCCATAGAAATCAAGCTGTATGTAAACTTATTTATACATAGGAGCATATCTTATTTCAGCAGGAAACCAAAATTAAGCATGATTTTGATTTTAGAGCAACTGAACATTCAAAACTCAAAACAAAGAATCTCCAATGATGGCAAATGAGTGGAACAGCAACTTCAACAGAGCACAAAAACAAAAGTCTGGATTTGAGGCATAATGAAAGCAGAGCTAAACATAAATGTGAAATAAAACCCAAAGGAAATGGAAAAATAAACTGAGCCCAAAACAGAACAGAAAGAAACCAAGGAAACCTGCAGCCCCTCTGCGTCCCTGGTCGGAATCGACGCCACCTGCGCAGATTCACAGCAAAAGTAGCAAACTCTCCACTCGAATTCAGATAGAAATCATCATCCCATCATCCTTTTCAAGTCCCTGTTTTATAGAAGGAGAAGAAGAAGCGGCAGTTGCTGGCTAATGCGTAGATGCGCCGAGAAGCTTGCGAAATCCGTTGGACGTGGCTGACTTAGCGCGACTGGGCGAAACCAAACCTCCGCTGGCCTGGCGCGACGCATCATTGACGGAGAAGTTGGAAGCCAAGGACTCGGACACGGCTGAGCGAGGCTGGGCGAGGCTAGACGAGGCCGGATCGGCCGGCGAAGCCGGCGAAACCGGCGAAGCTGGCTCGGCGAACCGGAGACGCAGTCATGCAGGCCGTCCGAGCGAAAAAACAACAAAGAATTGGTCCCGATCCTTATTTAGGGCTGGATCTGATTTTTGATGGTGAAATTACATCCAGGTTCTTATATTTCAGCTGCATAACAAATAAATCCCAAACTTGCCCTAATTTGAATCAAATTGATTCAAGGTGAATTATTCTTGAACCCAATTTGATTCAGCCCATACATGACATCAAAGTGGGCATTCCCACCGATATAAATATTAAGTACGACTCTAAACAACTCGAATAAAATGCAGAAATAAAGATAACTATGTACAAAGTAATAAATTGTTATAATCTACGCTCGAGGCCGTAGATTATAACGAAGTCGCCGGTGCTGGTGATCTGGCTCTGCATCACATCCTCATTATGAACTTGATCCCTTTTGTAGCTAGTATTTTTGATCCTACTTTGCCATTCATTTGTTTTTCTTGTCAGTTGTGGTGTGACTTCTAGTTTATATAGGTGACTGTGGAAGTTGTAACCAAGTTACCATTAGCCTACTTTTCTTCCTTTTTTATTTATTGCTAGTCAATTCATTTCTCAGTCTTAAAAGTGCATTTTATCTTTCTTTTGCTTAAGTCTCCATATAGTATTTTGTAATACTAAAAACAATGTAATACTAAAAACAACACTATGATGACACTTTTACATATTCCTCAGGCAGCTTAATAGATGACAATTATTAAATTAAGATATATACAACATTTCTGGCTATTGTGACACTTTTATGAAAGAAGAAACTTTTATAAAAGAAGAAACTTTTGATGTTTTAATTAGTTTATACATCTCATTTTATTTAGAATATGTACGTCTGATTGACACCAGTAGAGCAAAATTAGAAAGGAAAAGATGATGGAAGGGAAGAGAAGATTGAAATGTCATAGGAAGGGTTATGCTGGATGTTCTTACCAAAGCTAGGCTGTTGCTAATCTGGAAACAAACCCTTAGGTCTTGTTTCATTCTTTTTAGCCCAAAAAGAACCCTAAATTTTTTTGGCATTATTACATGTCACCCTCAACCTTACTATTTTTTCAGCTCCCAAAAATGAATATTTACATCTACATCTATCTCCCCCAATGATGGATAATATTGACATTTGTCACCCCCATGGATAAATATTTACATGTGTCACCTCTTGAACTCTACCCCTCTTACCCTTGAAAGATGTGTTAATTATATTTTTCATCTCTTATTTGAGGTGATAAATATAAATATTCATATTTTGGGTGGATGTAATTCGTCTAATTTCTTTTTTTTAATCTTTACAGTCAATAAAAGCTTTATATTAAAAATCAATTTTATTTCATACCCCACACAAATCCTAACAATAAAACCAATTTTATTTCACATCCTATATTGATTTAAATATTATACTCAATTTTATTTCATATCGTACATAAATTCTAATATTAAAATATAATTATTTCACATTATATACCTATAATAATGTGTTCTTTTTCTATCTAAAAATTCCTCCAGACAAACTAGTGCTTAGGTTACCTATTGATTTCAGTGACATGAAGTTTTAAAGTTTTATGCGGGGATATCAAAAAGTGCCATAATAAGCTTAGATTCATCATTAACTTAGAGAAAATACTAAAAGCAATAAGAAATCATCAAAGAACTTAAAATAATCATGTCATGGAAAATTTTGCTTGAATAACCAGCTTATTTTACAAATGAAGGCTTCCTTTCCTGTGATATCCTGCAGAAGTTTTAAGAGAGAACTTGTTGGCTGTTACTAGTTTTGAAAGTCTGATTTTATCAATAAAAGTTGACTAATTCAATTGTAATAACCTGGTTTTGAAAGATTTAAAATGAAATAATTTTGGACTTAAAAGAAATATTTTTGGACCTATTTATAAGAGTTTGAAAGATGGGGAACCAAAATGTAATTTTGTTCATATCCTTTAAGTTGCCTTGATGCATATGCTATTACTTTACCATATTGCATAAGTACACAACCTAATTCCTGTCGAGATACATCACTGTATATTACAAAACCTTCTGACCCTGAAGGTATGGTTAACCTTGTTTTCAATTCCTGAAAACTCTTTTCACATTCATCAGACCACATAAATTTGATATTTTTCTGTGTTAGTCTAGTTAATGGAGTTGCCAATCGAGAGAATCCTTCAACAAACCTTCGATAATAACCAGCAAGACCCAAGAAACTTCTAATCTCGTGTACAGTAGATGATCTTTTCCAATTAAGCACTACATCAATTTTGGAAGGATCAACAAAGATACCATCTTTCGATACTACATGGCCCAAGAAAATCACTTTACCCAACCAAAATTCATATTTACTAAGTTTAGCATACAACCTCTTTTCTCTAAGAATTTTCATGACTATCCTCAAATGTTCCTCATGTTCTATTTCACTTCTAGAATACACTAAAATGTCATCAATAAAGACAATCACAAACTTATCCAGAAATTGTTTGAAAAATTTGGACCATTTCTCGATTTGTCCGTGTCATCCTTACGCAGGGGCCATGCTAATCTTCTCTGTATCGTTCCAATTTTATCGGATGTCTCCGATAAAATTTATTCTGTACTGCTTTTCATCCTCAAACAGATGGACAATCTGAACGAACTATTCAAACGTTAGAAGATATGTTGCGTGCTTGTGTAATGGAACTAGCAGGAAATTGGGATGAGAACATATTTTTAATTGAGTTTTCCTATAAAATTTATTCTGTACTGCTTTTCCTATATTTTTAATTTATTTTTACCTATAAAAGCAGTATTGGTATGACTCCATATGAAGCTTTATATGGCAGAAAATGTAGATCACCTATCTGTTGGGAAGAAGTTGGCGAAAGGAAATTATCTGGTCCTGAGTTGATTGAAGAAACTACTGAAAAGATCAAAATTATTCAAAAAAAGAAATGGTTTGGGGGGAGATTTTTATATCTTTTGAGATCCACCCTACAATATGGGGTCAAAAAGCCAAAATAAGTAATTCGTTTTTAGCCCTTATCAAAAGAAAATTGATTCTTGAACCTAGGATACACAATGAACTTCGCATAATTATCTCGACAGAGTACTCTTCAAGTTCAGATTCAATCACACCTTTAATTTCGAACAAACTTTATTTGTAGAGTCGACAAAAGAGTTATGCAGATAATCGTAGAAGATTTTTGGAATTTTTAGTGGGGAACGTATTTTTGAAAATATCACCAATGAAAGGTGTAATGAGATTTGGAAAGAAAGGCAAGTTAAGTCTTAGATATATTGGACCTTTTGAAATACTGGAAAGAGTTGGAATGTTGCTTATCGACTGGCATTACCACCTAAAATGATGGATTTTCATAATGTTTTTCAAGTCTCTATGTTAAGAAAATATGAACCTGATCCTTCTCATGTTCTCAGTCAACAAGACATAAAAATCAAAAGAGATATGTCTTATGTAGAGAAACCTATTGGAATTCTTGATCGGAAAAATCAAGTATTGCGCAACAGAACAATTCCACTGGTGAAAATTTTATCGCAGCATCATACTTCTGATGAAGCAACTTGGGAACGAGAAGATGAAGTTAGAAATAATTATCCCGAGCTCTTTGATTAATCAAGTACATGAATTTAGAGGACTAAATTCTTTTTAAGGAGGGTAGAATGTAATAACCTGGTTTTGAAGGATTCTCTCGATTGGCAACTCCATTAACTAGACTAACACAGAAAAATGCCAAATTTATGTGGTCTCATGAATGTGAAAAGAGTTTTCAGGAATTGAAAACAAGGTTAACTTCAGCACCTATATTAACCATACCTTCAGGATCAGAAGGTTTTGTAATATACCTGTGGCCCATAACCCACAGGTCCTAGGATCGAAACCTGGCTCTGATACCATAACTGTCACAACCCAAAATCCAAATAATGAACTCCGTGCCGTGAACTGTCAATGGTCAATCAATTAACAGCGGAAGCTTATATAACTATCATCATACCAACGTCAAATCAGAGCAGCTAAACACCTCAGCATAAAAACAAACTAAAAATGTAACCACCAAAAATTTACAATATCATATTCCAAATATTTACAAGATATCTCAGACAAACTCACATCTGACATACAAAATGATTGTTTGTCAAGAGTCCCAAAAATATCTGTATACAAGTCCTATTCACATATTTACAAGATCACACGACTGACAAAGAAACATCACCTCCTTTCAAGGCTTCCAAAAAGAGCATAAAGACTCCAGTCCCAGGTTTGCTCTTAATTTGAAAATTTTGGTGTAAAGAAGTGAGCTTACAACTCAGTAAGAGGACTATTCACAGCAAATAAAATGAATACTCAAAGTTACTTAGTTTGTCAAATCGATCTTTCGTAATAACTTTTTAAAACACACAGTAAGATAATTCATATGCCACAAGCGGATGAAATGCATATGAAATGCAATACATATATAACCCACCGATATACACAGATGAGATTCGATATATAACCTACTGGCCAGATGTTTCAGATATCCTCGAAAGAGGAACAGATTCATATTCTAGTTAAGTTCAGATCCCGTCATGGGCCACATAGAAATGACTTTCAGCACCAAAGAAGTTAAACCACATGACGAGTTACGGTGCTCATTCAAATTTACTTGACTAGTCTTTACAGCATTTCCTGAAATCCAAATAGATAAGCATTTTACAAATATGCAATAATAAAACATTTCTTTTCTAACTTCTAACATTCTTATACACAAGCAGTCATTATATAGCTCGTAAGTCAATGCAGATATCAAAAACATATCAAACATTTTTAAGTCAATAGAAATTCTTTTAAAACAATATCAGAATATTCATGTTAATTAGAAAACTAAGTAAGGTCGATAAATTCATCACAAAAACCATGAAAATCCACTTACCAAAAGAGTTCCAATTAAATCCGCTAAAATCCTCTTTTCTTTCTCTTCTTCTTCTTCTTCTTCTCTTTTTTTTTTTCCTCTGGTTTCAGCAGCAGCAGGCTGCTGCTTGCTTTGGGTTGGCGGAAGAAGGCAGGCGGAGAAGGGCTGGCGGAAGAAAGGTGCGAATAGAGGAGGCAGAGGCGGAAAATAGAGGAGAAAACAGAGAGCAAATTCCTTTTTCCCTTTTTCTTCACACACGCGGCAAGGAGCGAGGGAAGGCCAGGCGCTGGCGGGTTGCTGGCTGCTGCAGCTGGCAGCCCCCCAATCTTATCCATAGAATAATTAGGAAAATTACATTTTGGTTCCCCAGCTTTCAAACTCTTATAAATAGGTCCAAAAATATTTCTTTTAAGTCCAAAATTATTTCATTTTAAATCCTTCAACACCAGGTTATTACATTCTACCCTCCTTAAAAAGAATTTAGTCCTCTAAATTCATGTATCTGATTAATCAAAGAGCTCGGGATAATTATTTCTGACTTCATCTTCTCGTTCCCAAGTTGCTTCATCAGAAGTATGATGCTGCCATAAAATTTTTACCAGTGGAATTGTTTTGTTGCGCAATACTTGATCTTTCCGATCAAGAATTCCAATAGGTTATGATTTTATTAAGGAAGTGAGCTTTTGATAGATAATAGATGATTCTTAATTAAAGTTGATCATCTATTTTTATCTATAGGTGAAGAAAATGATGTATACTAGACTAGAAGCTCCTAGAGTTGAGACTCAGCTTAAGGGCATATATGAGACTTTGGACAGGGTTAGTACTCTATTAGAGAAACAAGTTGAACAAGACAATTATCAGAAAGACAAAGGGAAGCAGTCTGAGTCGTCTGGAAATAATATTGAATGTACACTTGAGAAATTTAAGAAGTTAGATCCACCTTACTTCAAAGGTACTGGTGATCCTGATGAAGCCGAAGGTTGGATAAATTAATTGGAGGAAATATTTGCTGCAATGAAATGTGGAGATGAAGATAGAATCAGATTTGCTACGTTTATGTTTGAAGGAAAGGCAGAGTATTGGATTGTGTTTTGAGTGTGGAAACTCCTATGGGTGATTCCTTAATTTCTGATATGGTCTGTAAATCATGTGAGATGAATCTTGGAGACCATCAATTTAATGTTGATTTAATCCTATTACAAATGAAAGATTTTGATGTGATATTGGGCATGAATTGACTTTCTTTAAATTATGCTAGTATTGATTGTTATAAGAAGTCAATAACTTTTAACGTGCCCAATCAATCAACATTTTCTTTCAATAGAACTTCAAACTTTCAAGTGTCACTAATGTCAGTTATTCAAGCTAATCAGTTACTTGCCAAAGGTTGTAAAGGTTTTCTTGCTTACATTATGGAAAAGCGAATGGATAACACTATTTTAGAGGATATTCCTATTGTTCGAGAATTTTCAGATGTGTTTCCTGTTGATTTACCTGGTTTGTCACCAGAAAGAGAGGTTGAATTCTCTATTAAATTAGTTCCGGGGACAACCCCGATTTCAAAGGCTCCTTATCGAATGGCTCCAACTGAACTTCAAGAACTTAAGAAGCAGTTACAAGAATTATTAGATAAATGATTTATTCGACCTAGTGTGTCTCATTGGGGTGCTCCTGTATTATTTGTTAAGAAGAAAGATGGATCTTTAAGACTTCGCATTAACTATAGGCAGTTGAACAAGGTAACTGTCAAAAACAAAAATCCACTACCTAGAATTGATGATTTGTTTGATCAGTTACAAGGTGCACAAGTATTCTCTAAAATTGATCTTAGGTCTGGATACTATCAACTTAAGATCAAAGATGTGGACATATTTAAGACAGCTTTTCGTACCCGATATGACCATTATGAGTTTCTGGTTTTACCTTTTGGCCTAACAAATGTACCTGCAATATTTATGGATCTCATGAATAGAGTTTTCCTAAAGCCAAAGCGGACAATACCTCTACAATGAGATCACGAGATATTACAATATGGTATCAGAGCCGATCTCCCGCAGTACGATGTGGTTCAAGGACGAACCAGGCGGAGGCTGGTGGGCCTGTGACGCTAGTGGCCAAAGAGGGCGGGGAGTGATCGCCGGGTGATGTCCTAAGAGAAAGGAATCACTGAGGCAAAGTGCGGCTCCTGGCAGGCTTCTAGGCCAAATAATGAGTGGTGAGAGGGGCATAGGAATGAATCGTCCCACATCGGATAGAGAGGGAGATCCTGAGCTGTATAAGTAGATAACGTGATCTCAAATAGTAGAGGCGCCTTTTGGGGGCAAAACCGTGAGGCTAGTGATGAAAAACTCCATAGTTGAGCGTGCTTGGGCTGGAGCAGCACTGGGATGGGTGACCTCCTAGGAAGCACTCAAGCACAGTTTTCCTAAAGCCAAAGCGGACAATATCTCTGCAATAAGATCACGGGATATTACATCAATAATGTAATGTTATGCAATGGAAAGCTAAGGGATCAAGAATATACTTATTTGACGTCCATAAGTGAAAGGAAAATAAAAACAATGGAACCAAACTATGATAAAGACGTGGCGAATTCATGGCCTTATAATGAAAAAGTCACTGTACCATCAAGATTCAGGGAATATGTTTTTGAACGCAAAATCAATCTCAAAGAAAAAGTTCATTATATTAAAGGTCCCATGAAGAAAAGGGACCAAAGGTATCCTACCAATAACTTGATGATAATATCTTTTATGAGCACCTAAATAAGAGTGAAAGATGATACCTAAATAAGAGAAAAAATATTAAAATATTATCCTGCTGCTCTTTGATGGTAGTTTCCTTTACTGGTGCTTGCAATATACTTAGTAACTGTTTAAGTTTCTCCCATGATGCAAATTATTTATATTCTTTCCATGATGTGAGCCTTTGCTCTGATTATTGCAAAATGCTGACCCCGGTCATGTTTCAAATTTCTGTATGGATTTTAGATATATGCATAAAAGGTTTTTTTAAATGCCCATTATATTTTGATTTTGTTTGCCTATTAATATTCTAGTACTAACGTAGGATTTAATGTGTTTCAGATGCAATTGTCAACAATACAGAATTTCCACTACATCCACGCCAGCTTGCTGCCATTCTTGTTCGTACTTTTTTTTTTTGCTTCTTAGTTGGTTCTCTAGCTTTATTTGCATGAGTGTTGTTGACATGTTTCTTTTAGACAAGAGGTGATGCACGCTAGATAATTATGTCAGAAGAAGCCACCTTTTTGACAAACACCCTTATAACCATTAATGGATTTAATGCATGTCAGTTTTTTTCACTCATTTAACTAATAATAGAGCTAATTATTTTTGGGTCTATAGTCTGAGACGACTTATACATTGGTTCAAAGTTTTAATTTGTTTAAGTTATGACTTAGCACATTTTTGAAGATTTAAATAGGTCCACTCCAATTGTTGATTTCGTTGAAATCTTACCAACAGCAAACTTTAGCTTTTGCTAGTTATCTGCTTTTTCTTTGTTAATGCCATTAATGCGGCATTGGAGAGGTTGGTTTAAGTCTTAATTACAAATTGATAAACTTTAAAGCCAATAGAACATTTGTACTGTTTCTATTTCCTCTTCCAGCTATCTAACAACCATCTTTATTAATTGCATTAAAGTTCCATGTGCCTTTCTTTTCCCTCGGTCATAACGATTTTCTTGTTTTAATTTCTTGTGAGCTCATTAGAGCATGAGTTTCCAACATTCTCATACATATAGTTCGGTACGTGTCTTTCTCTTCAATTATCAATAGTGAAACCTCAGCATCTGCTGAAGGCTTGTTGAATCCTTCTGTTGAAACTGTTGTGATTTGCTCTGCTATCCTCACACCCAAAGGGCAATGAGTTCTAGAAGATTATCAAAGCACTTGTTAGATAATAAAAAGGTAACAGTTAAGGCATTTCACAAATGTTGTGGGCAGATGATAACTCCGAGATCCAGTTGTTAGAAACTTAGAATTTGAGAGACCCAATTTAACCTTATTAAAAGCTTAGGATCTATGTGCAAGTGGTCTTCAATCTCAGAGTCCCAGAGGTAATTAACCCTTGAAATATGTCTAGCCACTCAATATACATAGCATATTCTGTTACATTACCTAGACAATAATGTAATGCGTCCATTGATTCCAGCATTATAATAAGTAATGGAAGATGCAAATTATGTCAAGAATCTCCGATGTGAGAGGTTAGTAGGAAATTCGCTAGGCTGCCTAGGCTGTGATTTTATTGCTCTTTTCCTCTGTCCTCTTAGGCCTGTAGTGTGCTGCCAAATGTTCATATTCACTATATGCGTTATTTGACTGTGAAAAGCGTTATAGTAGGAATTGCAACTCATGGTCAAAACCTAAATTTATTTTAACTTTTATTTGCCACTTTCACGTTTAAATCAAAACTATGCTGACTATATTTTGCATTAACTTTTTAGGTGGCTAGCGCAGGACATGGCCTGGACCACATTACAGCAATAGATATTTTACAAAATGTGAAATCAGCGGGTGGGTTGGCAATTGCTATTGTTTTGAAGCCTTTTAATTTTGAGGGACAAAGACGGCAGAAAGAGGTACTAATCATGATATCCTGTGAAATTTTTAAGTGTTAAAACTTTAACTGTTGTTCAGTTGATTATAATTTGTGCATTCGGGCATAATAACAGGTGTTGCTAGTATAATGAGTATATTCAACTTGCTCATTTTTATCAAATTTTCAAAATTTATAGTGCAGTAGCTGTACATGAAAGGAACTGGCCTCCCCAATCTATTCGATTGGTATTTTTGTCTGCGTCTTTCTTTTGTCCTCCATTGTCAAACCTCAGTTCCTTTGTTTGTGCTTGCTTCATCTACAATCTCATTCTTTGTCTTCTAACTCTTCTCTCTTAGTGCTTGTTTTTTCCTATAAAAAATAAATTGATGAAATCATTTGTATTCAATTCTCATTTTGCCTATCAAAAAAAAAATCTTATTTTGAAAACTTTTTAGGTTTTTATCATATCTCATCCCACTTTTTTCTATTTCCTTCATACTCATGTCTCTGTATATGTTTTTTTGTCAGCACCTTATTTCTGAATCAGTTATTATTGTTAATCTGTAGCATGAAGAATGTTAATCAGTTATTATTGTTTGCGTATGCTCCAATGGGCATCCATGAGGCTCGTTGCTTATGTTGATGGGTTTGACAATGATAGACTAAGCTTTAGGTGCATTAGTGGGGGGACAATGCAACAACCCGTATTTGATTACTTTTAGATTTGCTCAATTCTGATCACAGACTCATATTTGGGTTGATTTGGAATGATATGATGCTGATTTAATTGATTGATATTGATTTGAAGATTTGGAGTCGACTTGGAAAGGCGCAGATTTGTCATAATGCTCATATTAAAAAAATACGTATTTAGCTGATTGTATTTGCAAATTTATTTTCTACATTTTGTTTTATTTCTTTATTATCATGTATTGGGATTTTCATATAAAGAAGTTGCTTTTTATTGTAATGGTTGGTTGTTATTGTTAAATGAAATGCTATGCGAGTTCTCTTAGAACTTAGATCTAAGATAATGGGTCAACATCTTGGATATGGAAGGATGAGGGTTAGCCTTGAGTGATAATCCTTCAAGTAGTTTAATTATCCTAGTAAAAAAAAAATTGCTTTCTCCAAATCTCAAGTTTTACCTTCATCCTCTTCCATGACTCGCTTTGCAACAGTTTGTGGACTAATTGCTACAACAACAAAGTTGAAACCAGAATTTATGACCGTGGGAGAGCCCAAGCACAACGATCTCTGCAAGAATAGCCTACACGCGAGCAGACACACGCGAGCAGACACATGCGGACCAAGTGACCTGTGCATGAGCAAACACGCATGGGCTAGGCATCCCTTGTGCGCATCGATTACTAGGGGTGGTTACCGGACCGGATCGGACCGGTTCCAACCGGTTCTGGATCCAGTTTGAAACCAGTTTGCTTAGGTTGGATCCGGTCCGAGTCCGATCCGGTCCGAGTCCGGGTCAGGTCAATCGAGTAAATTAATTTAAAAATATATATTTTTTATGTATTTTATAAAAAAATATTTTATATTTTGTAATATTTCTGAAAAAGTTAACATAAAAAAATTTATAAAAAATATTATTAATATTAACAAAAATATTTACGAAAATAATTACAATTCGTACAAATATTTTACATCACAAAAAAAATATTCGTCGTAATTACAAAGACCTTAAAAAGTCTATTTTACAAATTAAATTAATTTTTTTTTAAACATAGCTGGCAGCATTGGCGGCTGCCAGCTTGGGGGCAGCACCGCATGGGTGCTGCCCCCAAATACATAATTTTTTTTTTATTGAATCGGACCAGTTCTGGTGATCGGAATCGTCATTGGAACCGGTTCGGTTCCGAACCGGTTAACCAGTTCTGCAAAGGCAGAACCGCTCCGAACCGGTTCTGCACCCCGGAACGGGTCAGAACTGGTCCGGTTCAACCGGTTTGGACCGGTTTCGGACCGGTTCCTTGTCGAACTGGGCTAATAAGAAGGTCTATCGGTTGCCCACGCGCGCATAGAAGCTTCCGGGCCAGGTGAACATGCCCCACGCGTGTGAAAACCCTGTTGCTTCTCAGCTCTAATTCGACGGCTCAACCTATCACTCCTCGGTTCTGTTCGCAATTTGTTGGCCCTTCTTCACCCTACTCATCATCCCCATTCACAGCGCTTCCCGTTGTGATGTCGCCTATTCACATGACTCGTGCACTCGTCCCTATCGATCTCACGCAGACTTTTACTACCTTTAGTATAATTTGTCATCGAGTTCAATTAATTACTGATTATTCGGTCTTAATAAAATTATTTGCTCTGCTCAATTATTCGACTTAACTTTAATTATGTGGTCATATTTGCTCGAGCCAAAATTACTGTTGGATTTTATCTCTGAGACATTTATCCTTAATTTTTGAAACCTCAAATGGATCGATTTAATTTAAATCAACCGCCTTAATCTAATTAATGGATTCTTATTTATCATTAATAACAACAACCACCAAGCCTTAATCCCACTAGGTGGGGTCGGCTACGTGAATCCTTTGTTTCCATTGAGCTTTATCAATTACCAAATTCTTATTTAAGTCTAAGTAACTAAGATCACTTCTTATAGTTTTTTGTCATGTTTTATTTGGTCTCCCTCTTCCTCTTTTTTTTTTTTTTTAAAAAAAAAAAAAAAAAAAAAAAAAAAAATTTCAATAACTCAAATGTTTTATTTGGTCTCCCTCTTCCTCTTTGTACATGGGCAAGATCCAATAACTCAAATTTTCTAAGTGGAGCTTCAATTGACCTACAATTTATATGTCCAAATCATCTAAGCCGGCTTTCTCTAAGTTTATCCTCAATTGGTGCAACACCAACTTTCTTTCGGATATACGTATTTTTTATTTTATCCTTTCGTGTATAACCACACATTTACCTTAGCATTCTCATTTCTATAACATTTATTTTATTTGTATATTTCCTCTTTGCTGGCCAACATTCAGCACCATATATATCATCGCTGGTCTTACTACAGTTTTATAAAATTTATCCTTAATTCTTGATGGTTTTTCTATCGCACAACACACTAGAAGTATTTCTCCATTTACCCATCCTGCTTGAATCCTGCTAATAACGTTATTATTTATTTCACCATTATTTTGTATGATTGATCCAAGGTATCTAAAGCGCTCACTCTTCGTGACAATTTGATCACTAATTGTCACATCTCCAATATAAGTATTTCTTTATTAACTAAATGTGCACTATATATATTTAGTTTTTGATCTACTGAAATGAAAATCTTTAGATTTTAGAATATTTTTCTAAAGCTTGAGTTTCGTTTTAGCTCCTTCTTTAGTTTTCTCAATAAGGACAATATTATCTGCAAAGAGCATACACCAAGGCATCTCATCTTGGATATGTCCAGTCAGGACTTCCGTAATCAAAGCAAAAAGATACTGACTTAAAGCCAAGCCTTAGTGTAATCCAACCGTAATAGAAAAATTCTTAGTCAAACCTCCTTGTGCCTGAGCACAGGTAACAGCTCCTTTATACAAGTCTTTAATAATAATAACTTGAATATAAGCAGTGCAAATCTCTTTCTTTTTTAATACTCTCCAAAGTACTTCTCTTAAGACTTTATCATAAGCTTTTTTCAAATCAATAAAAATCAAATGTAGGTTTTCTTTTTTCTTCTTAAACTTCTCCATTAAACTTCTTAATAAATGAATGATTTCTATAGTAGATCTACCTGACATAAAATCAAACTGATTTTCTGATACCTTAATATTATGGCGTAATTTATGTTCGATCACCCTCTTCCAAAGTTTTAAAGTATGACTAATTAATTTAATTCCTCTATAATTAGTACATGTCATGATTGATTCGTGTATATCTAAAGGTTTACATCTCAGTAGATCAAAAACTGAATATATGGAGTGCACATTTAGTCAAGAAAGAAATAGTTATATTGGAGATGTGGCAATTGGTGATCAAATTGTCAAGAAGAGTGAGCGCTTTA